>JASDQU010371759.1:22240-48417 GCA_032191745.1 Picea mariana | reverse complement strand
CCGCTCTCTCTCTCCTTTAGTATTCTAATATATGTCAATGCAAAAATAGATTAAAAATAGTAAACAATTTTTTTTTAATTATATATTTGGAATTTGCATAGTTGACTCTATATGTGTCTATAGTTTCATCAATGACAAAGTTTTGTAGCCTATAAAAAAATGTAAAAAATAGAGATATTGAGATGTATTTATAAAAATGGAGGTTTTAATATATTTTCATCCCAAACCTAAATCTAAGGCAACCAAATCAACAAACACATACGCTAGTTGTTTCTCATGCCTGAAAAAAAAAATTGAAATAAAAAGAACATGCACGCACTCTAATAACGTCTCTAGGAATGTTTAATAACGTCTTCCTAGAGAACGTGTGTGTTATTAGAGCATGTGTGTGTGTTCCTAGAGCACGTGCACATTCCTATAGAATGTGCATGTTCCTAGAGTGCACAAGAATTTATTTATCTAAGTATTCACGAGGAACATCTAACAAGATTGTTCCAAAGTAATATTTTAGGCATCTAAGGAGATCAACAACATATTAGGTATTGTTTTCCTCTAACTATGTATATAGGTTCATATCTACCACTAGCACTTGGAAAATGTAATTTGCCTACTAATGGTGTTCTCGATTCTCTTCATCTGGGTCTTTCTCCTCACCACTCTTTCCTCTCCTCCTTCTCTCTCCCTTCAAACCATCACTTACAGACTCTTAGAGTAGTTCTAACAAAACAAATTTCACTAGTTGAATAATAAAAGGGGATAAAATTAAGATCCAATATTGGCCTCCAAAGATCACATAAATAGTCCCCAAAATGTGAGAAGAAAGAACAAGATACCAACCTTGAGAAGAAAGAAAATTATATTTCCTTGACTCTAATTTGGAAAATAAAATTGATAAAATAATCGATGTACTTATATTCTCTCTAAATATAACTCATGTGTGTGGATTAATCAACCTTTTATTATTCAACTAGTGAAATTTGTTTTGTTAGAACTACTCTAAGAGTCTGTAAGTGATGGTTTGAAGGGAGAGAGAAGGAGGATAAAATTACTTGATAAAATTAAGATCCAATATTGGCCTCCAAAGATCACATAAATATTCCCCAAAATGTGAGAAGAAAGAACAAGATACCAACCTTGAGAAGAAAGAAAAATATATTTCCTTGACTCTAATTTGGAAAATAAAATTGATAAAATAATCGATGTACTTATATTCTCTCTAAATATAACTCATGTGTGTGGATTAATCAAGTATTAGTACATATTCCTACTTGGTTTGTAAAAACAATTGTATCAGTCATTTTATTCATATTTGTTATTCAATAAAATATATTAACCTATACAAACCCACAATACAAAATAGAATATGTCATTGTATTCATATATTTCATTCAATATAATATTAATATCTTCCTCCTCCACCTTTTATTGTCTTGGACCACCCCCTCATACCCACCTCCATTTATCTCACCTATCTCCCCCTCTTCTTTCCCACCACCCTTTGCAACCCATACCCATCCACCTTCCCTATCCACTCACATCCTCTCCCAACCCCTTCATCCAATCCACCCTATCCACCCCTCTTCTCCACCCTCCCCTAGAGCACCACATCCCCTCTTCCCCTCCACCCAACACTCACATCCTCTTCATCTCCCCATTAGTCTTGCCTCACCCTCCCCCTTGTCTTCTTCCTCCTATTCCCCATGCCCACCACTCTTTCTCCCCTACCCATCTACCCTTCACCTTATCTCACCTCCTTGCCCTTTTTTCCTCTCACCGCACCCCCTCATGCCCACCTATTAATTTGACTTATCTACCTCTCTTCGCTCCCACAAATTAATTATTGAGAGAATCTATTTCACAAATTAATTAATTATGAAGTGTATTTCACTTCAAGTATAAAAGTGAATCACTATAAGTAGCTTTAAAATTTTATTTTAGAGTTATTTATTTTGCATGCAACTTTTCTTTTATAAAGTAACTTAATTGTAAAAGTGATCCCCACTTCTCTTTATAAAAGTGGGTCACTTCATAAAGCAACTTACACCACCACGTGGTCCTTTTGTTACTGTTTATGCCTTTTTTTTAAATGGCATAACTCTAACATCCGAAGTCTGTTTTCAGTACCATTTTTTCTAAAACCATCTAAATTTTCGAGATCTTTCCATCCAGATCATCAGTTTCAGTTTTAAGTCCATATTATCTGCATATTTAATGTGGCTTCTACAAGTAATCTATTGCTTACCAACACCAACTACTTCCAATGGAAATCCCATATGGAGGATTTATTAAGAAGTAAAGGTTTGTATTGGATTACCTTGGGAAAGGAAAAAACACCCACTGATGATGATAAGAAAGTCAAATGGGATAATAAGAATGAAAAAGAACGTGAATTAATAGGAATGTCCATATCTCTTGATTTAAGGTTCCACCTTCAATCAATTGATCAACCCAAAGAATCTTGGGACACGATTGAATCTGTTTTTGGTAAAAACAATATTATTCGAGCACAACAGTTAGAAAACCAAGTAATGACTTTAAGTCCAAATGATTTTTCTTGCATTGAAGACTATCTATCTAAGTTTAAAACACTCAAAACTTTATGTGAAGAATGTAAGATAAAGATAGAAGAAGATCATTTCATCTATCTTATTCTTTCTAAGCTAGGTAGTGCATATTTTATGTTTGTATCTACTTTTTATGCCATGCAAGAGGCTCTAGGGACAACTTATAAAAAACCCAGTCTTGAGAACTTTTGTGATTCTTTGATTAGAGAACAATATAATCGTGTACAACTTGGAGTGATCAGCACTGCAAGTACCTCCAACAAAGCCTTAGTCATCCATCAGAAAGATAAACCCAAGAATCCCAAGAAGCAACATCCTCGTCACAACAACAAGCAATATAAGGGTCCCAAACCCACTCAGACAGCTTCCGCTCCTAATGGTGACAAAGGAGAAAAATATAAAAGTAAGAAGACAAACATTGCAAATTTTGTGATAAATATGGTCATGTTGAGTCCAAATGTTTCAAGAATATGGCAGCTTTAAAAGAAGCAATGAATAAGCACAACATCATTATTGATTCTACTGCGTCTTCTCCTTCTCATGGACATGCACTTTCCGCTTCTGGTTTCTCCTTCAATACAACTTCTACTTTTTCTTCTAATGAGTGGCTTATTGATTCTTGAGCATATTATCATATGGCTAAGGACAGAGACATAGTTTCTGCTCTAAATGAATGTAACACCAGGAAAATATTTGTTGGTGATGATAGATCTCTTAGTGTTGAAGGATTTGGAATAGTTCAAGTAGAAAATAGTCATTTCAATGATGTATTATGTGTTCCAAGTCTTTCTTGTAACCTTCTATCATTATATCAAATCACTCATTCAAGTGAATGTAAAACCATAGATTTTTCAACTCACCAAGTTGTAATCAAGGATCTCAAAGATCCTAAGCATGTTCTTGCAACTAGAATTGCTGATGATATTACCAGGTTGTACAAGTTTGACAAATTTGGGTCATCATGTTTTTCATCAGTTTTTGTTGCTCATAGCGATGACTTGAGAAAACTTTGGCATGAGCGGTGTGGTCATCTAAACTATTGCTCATTTCAACAACTATGTAATTAAAACATGGTGACTGGTCTTCATCTTGTTTCATGCCAAGATGGTGTTTGTCTCGGTTGTGTTTTTGGAAAACATCATCGGGATAGTTTTGACAAACGTGCCTCTTGGCATGCCTTGGGACCTTTGCAGCTTGTTCAAATTGATTTGTGTGGTCCACTCTCTTCTCCTTATTTTTCTGAGTGAAAGTATTTATTAACTTTAATTTATGACTTTTCCATATGTACTTGGGTTTAATTCTTAAAACTTAAGAGCGAAGTTTTTGACAATTTTTTGGCCTACAAGGCCCTTGTATATAAGCAATTTGGACATAAAATTCAAAAGTTAATAACAAATAATGGAGGTGAATATGTGAACAATAATTTTATAAGTTACTGCACTACACAGGGCATCCAAATGCAACACATTGTTCCATATACACCACAACAAAATGGTGTTGTTGAGAGAAAGAACCACACATTAAAAGAAATGGCTAATTGTATGATCCAATCTAAGGGATTAAGTCTAAAGTATTGGGAGGAAGAAATCAACTGTGAAAATTACATAGTAAATCACACTCCCACAAAGGCTCTTAAAAATATAACACTAGAAGAAGATTGGAATAAATTTAAACCAGATGTAAGTCACTTTTGTGTATTTGGCAGTATAACATGGGCTCACATTCCTGATGAGAAAAGGAAAGCATTGCAGCCTAAAAGTGATAAGTGTATATTTGTTGGTTATTCTAAAGATGTCAAAGGTTATATATTTCTTCAACCACATTGTAATGAAATTATTATTAGAAGAGATGTTAAATTTGATGAAAATCTTTTGGCCTGCGAGCGTAATTCGACGATTGCTCCTTCTTTGGCCTGCGATCCATATTCAAAGTTTGTGCCCTCTTTTGTTCCTATTCTAGTTTCTTCTTGAAATGATGATAGTGAGCATGAAAATCCACCTCCACTTGCTCACCTTTTCTATAGTGGGAAAACCCCCCTACGGACTACACTAAGGTTCTAAAGTGCAAGCAGAGCTAACCGTCTAAAGTCTCCTAATTTTAACAACTATCCTGACAATACCCCACATTCATATATAAAGTACAAAGAATAGGGATCCGGTAGTCTTACCTTAAAATCCGCGTCCGATGTCAATCCCAATGCGTTCAGTCGCTTCTCGACTGCAAATCTCCTCCCAAGGTTGACATGCATTCACCAAAAGACAAACAAGAAACTACAAACATGCATTCTATATATGAACTAATGGATTAGATGTCATAACAAAATGTAAATCGAACATAAAGATAAAACACATCATATGGCGGGACGAAAAAAGTACTTATTTATATTAATCACATAAAGTCACTTACAAAATGAGATCGACGACTGCTACTCAAACCCGGTCCTGGGCTCCTCTTCACCAAGCTCCATATGCTTCCACATATCCTTATTCTCTCACACTTCTCTCTAGAGAATGGGCATAGGCTTATGGATGAGGAAAAAGGGCAAGAATAGGGAATTCTGGCTCAAAACTCACAATGTGGCTGCAAATTCTTGGGGCAAGGGGGGATTAGGAAATGGGCAAAGTTTCACTGCTTTCATGCTTCTCCTTGGAATGGGACCCCAACACATTTTTTTAAATGCCAAAAAAATAGTTATTCAGTTGGGTGATGGGCAATGCGCGGTCAATTGGTTAGGAAACTACCCAAAATCCTGTACTCCCTTGCAACTTTTTATTTTTTGCAACTCTTGTGGGTATACGGAAGTTGTAATGATGTAGCTATTGTACGTACGTGAGAAGTAGTGATGCATCTAGCATACATGCATGGGAAGTAGTGGTGCAGAGAGCATACATCTTCAAAAAATTGGTTTTTAAGAAGAGTTATTCAATATTGGCTTGGAAAAAATAGTAAGTAAGATGGCCTGCTGCTAGGTATGCACGTCTGGTGAAAATTAGTGTTATAACAGATGCCCCCTAATGTGTGAGGTCAGAAAAACATATGATGGCTGAAATACATTACAAATCTTTACCAATGTATGAAGCGAGTGTGCCTGGGACCAGAGTTCGGGAGGTGCCATCTACAAAATAACAATTGTCTCACCGAGGTAGGCATACCCATGCTCGGGATGAAATAAATCATGGTTTCCAATAAAATACACTGCGGATCCATGTCATATAACTATATAAAGTGTAGTCGTAAGCAGTACACAATAGATCTACATCTCAAAATCAAAATATATACATGAATAGTATCCATCTTCAAGAAGCTAATGACGAATGATGGCTGGAGATGAGGCTTTCAAAGCTCGAGCAAAAACTTCAAGATCTTCAAAACTTGGGTAGGAGTGTAATGTGAGTGTACATATTCACTACCCAGAGGTCTTTAATGGCTTGTTGGGGAACATACAAGAGGATCTCGGTGATCAGGCAGAGAACTTCATTGATTTTGAACAAAGACTTTGATTGGACTTTTGGGATGGCAGGGCATGTGGACAAGAGACAAACTGCAGAAGCGCTGACACAAGTTGGGTAAAAATTCCCTTGGACAATAGCATGATGAAATATGAGACTTAGGCAACATGACATTGACATAAGTTCATGATGCAGGAGGCAACACAAACTCTCCATATGTTTGGAAGAATAACCAAATAGATAAGGACACAACTCTATGTTACGAGAACATATTCCTAAGGTCATATTAAATACCAAAGCTTGACAAACAAATGAAAGGATGTGCTTTCTCCAAGGGAGACTCATTGTGCTGCCATAAAAAGAATATATTTTTCCCATCCTCTTTTATGGGTATATTTGATTTTTTTGTCTTTTTCAATATTTTGAAAGCTTGAAAAAGAATAAAAGAATGTTATGCTACAAAGGAGGAACGAGTGTCGAAAACATACTAGTTCCAAGCACGAGGAACACACTGATTCTCAGAGAAAGGAAACATGTGTAGGGAAAGGACACTCAGGAAAATTCCTCCATGGGTCAAGGTGTCAAGATGCAGAGGCAAAGTGCTACAAGGCTTGTGCATAAGGCATGCTTCAAAGGTTCAGTTGAGAGCCACATGGAGCTGGCATTAGGCCAAAGACGCAGGAATGCAAATACGATTAACAAGATAGAATGATAACATCTTTCAATGTAATTTTAAACGAGCCCAGAGAAGGTAAGATCAGTGGTTTTTCATTTTTAGAGAGTCTGAAAAATCGCAAAAAGAAGACTCCACTGGGGTACCTTTTTCGAAGATAATCTAGTCAGTTTGAAAAAGGGATAAATTAGCACCGAAAAGACATCTATTCAAAACCATTTTAACGAGTGTGATAAATACAAGATCACTCGACAATCTTTTCAATTTTAAGGAGTCTGAAAAGAGCTTAATTATGGACTCACTGCCTTTTTCTAGATTTAGTCTCCTTAGCCCGAAAAAGTATAAAATCTACTAAATAGAACTCTCCCAGCGAGACGAATCTTCTGAGGTGTACTTTTTTCCTCCTTAATCTGCAGGCCAGAAAAAGGGGTAAACTCATTCTAGTAGATGTTTTTCTAAACCAATTAATGAGTGTGAAAGAACAAGGTCACTCGACGATCTTTTCAATTTTAAGGAGTCTTAAAAGATCTTAACTATTGACTTCGTAATGGATGTTCTTATGGACCGATTTAATGAGTGTGAAAAAACAAGCTCACTCGACGATCTTTTCACTTTTAGGGAGTCTGAAAATAGCTTAACTATGGACTCCATGGGGGTTCCTTTTTCTTAAATTTAGTCCCTCAAGCCCAAAAAAGGGTTAAACTTATACCTGAGAATACTCTTCTAGCTAAAAGTTCCTAGAGTATACCTTTGTTCGTACAATTGACCATCCAGACCAAAAAAGGGGTAAAATACCGCCGGATAGACGTGCCTTCAAATTTTAATTTGGCGAGCATGAAGGACAACAAGATCGCTCACCAATATTTTCATGTTTAGAGGGTCTGAAAAGGGCTTAAAATAAGACCCGTTTGTTTTTTGGGAGTCCCGAGGGTGAGGCCAAGAGTGATAATATATTAGAAATGTGAAGGCTCAAATTTGTAATCAAGACAAGACTAAAAGGACTCCCGAGCCTATAGTCATTAGCAACGGCATGAACACCAAAATGCAACCAGGATCTACCTAGGGCATCCATGTGAGGGTAGGCTCTACCACTAAATTACGACACTTATAGAGAAGCAATGATGTTTCTGTGTTGCAATTTGGTGGGGTTGATCCTATGGTAAAGAGAAAAATACAATGAGGTGCAACAAGTGGAGGTGGAATCCTAACTTAAATGCACAAAGTTGGAAAAAAGAATTTTCACCAAAAGACCTTAAAAGTTCCCCAACTCCCAAAAAGTTTGCCAAACCAAAAGTAAAGTATATCGTAACATCCAATGAGAAACTAAAGAACCACGTTACATGATTTTCAAGCCAGAAAAAATGACAATGGGGGTCAAAAAATGACAAAAAGGGCCAAAAAAGTCTATAAATAGAAGTTGGCAGCTCATTATCACCATTGCAAATTGAGAATTGACCAAAAATCCAAAAACACACCTTTGTGAAAGAACTTGATTACGGGAGCTTCAATGGATGAAACAAACTTCTTCTTGGACCAAGTAAGTATAAACTAGTCCCTCCTGCATTTCCAATCTTTCTTTTTTCATGTTTTTTTGTTTTTTGGAGGGGTGCACACCTTTAAAAAGGTCGTCCTTGTGTGTACATGGGTTGTCCAAGCACATCTCGTGTATGCACATGGGCAGATAAAATTTTGCCCGCGTACATATGCGACTGTCCCCAATAGATCTCACATACATCCTCAAACATATGAAAATTTTAAAAATGCATCATTTGACTCTCCTTTGAACTTGTCATTTTGCAGAATGTATGTCTATTGGAGAGAGAGAGCATCAAGAAAATGATTCCATGGTTGAGGAAGACCCTGTTGTTGTCGCCGCATTAAAATAATGAGGGTTGTTGAAATTCTTTCGGTGTCAACTCATGCGGGCACAAACTAGGCTGTTGAATGCCTTGGTGGATTACTAGCATGGAGATGTAGATAATTTTATGCTTGAGGGATAGTCATTGACTCCAACGACTAAAGATATTTATTTTCTGACTGGCCTCTCGAGGAGAGGGGAACCAGTCAACCTTCGTGTTTTTCCCTTCGGGCCTCACAACATTTTTGAGTTGATCAAACAACACTGTGAAGCCGGAATAGATAAAGTGGGTTCCCAGGTACCGATACACAAAATAACCAACCTATCACTGAAAGTGATAGTTTTACTTATTGGGCGGATCACTGGATCCGTAGCTCTACATCAGGCATCCCGTGCGCATATGCATTACGCAGTATAGTTCTTAAATGCACGAGTGTTCGATTGGAGTACAACCATGCTATAGTGCATGAAGAGACAACTCACAGAGTGTCGTGGGTAGAACAACAAGAACTTCGGGTTCAGGACAGTTATTTTCTCTTTCTTCTTCGAGAGGGTACCCAGTCTTAGTCCCCGAGAGACAATACGAGGGCACATGGCCTCCTTCCCAGTAGTGTACACGTGGGCAACATTTTTGCCACGGAGGGAGGACCATCAAGGCCTTCGATGATACTTTTTTCGACTGATGGTATCGACAGATTCCAACTATAGAGGACTACCCCTATGACGGGATCAACTTCTCTAGAGATCCTAACATTCCCGTACCTCCTAGAGTAGAGCGAGGAGAATTAGGTGCGTTTTTCTTTTTAATTTTTTTTTTAATTTTTGATTTCTTTTTTATATATAGCATTTTTATGTGTACCAGAGCATCTGACAACTATGTATATGTTAGGTATAGATGTGGGACCAGTGCGTCCAACTGATTTTGCGTGGAGTAGGCACCATCCACGACCAGAGGTAACAGCAGTAGCGATCGCTGAACCAGCAATAGAAGCGGGGGTACCTCCAGCCGGAGAGGATGAGAGAGTTTTGAGACAAGTGGAGCGGAACCTGTCTGCACTCACTCGTACTATGCCTATGGAAGAGATCGAGGATCTCCCGCCATCTATGTAGCCTCATGTTCTTGGGGTGCCACGAACCTGGGTCCATCTATTTCGGCATTTGGAAAACATTGTAGTCCACTATGGCAGGGCCAACCGACCTCGTGCTTAGCTTAGGGTGGACCGTTTACGTGCCAAGGGAACTCTTTGTATATTTTTTAGGTCATAATCCCCACATTATATACCAAAATCATTATTTTTTGAGGGGCTTGCACCCACTTGTGTACTCTGATACTTTCAATATATATATATATATATATATATATATATATATATATGTACATGTTTTTGTCTTATGGGTTACATTTATTTACAAATGTATTTACAGGTGTATGTGTGTGTTTTTTCTTATGTGTGTGCAATATGCCAATCTAATACTTGATTAGCTAGAGTATCTGTCATTTGATTCAATCTCCTAGGAACATGGATATATGTAATATAATCAAAACAACGTTCTAAGATATGTACCATAAGGAAACATCAATGTAGAGTAGGA
Organism: Picea mariana; assembly: GCA_032191745.1. NCBI lineage: Eukaryota > Viridiplantae > Streptophyta > Pinopsida > Pinales > Pinaceae > Picea > Picea mariana. The sequence continues at coordinate 38,280 of JASDQU010371759.1, read as the reverse complement.
TCGTAAACATGGTAAACCCCATTTAACTGGGACACAACCAATTGTGCATCTAAGTAGACCCGGAGATAAGAGATACCATGCGACAAGGCATCACGAAGCAAATATATTACCGCACTTTATTCGGTGACATTGTTTGTGGCATCACCTAAATAGATACCTCCAGAAGATAACAATTGGCCTTGGGGTGTTAATATTACCCAAGCTGCGGATGCAAGCCTCCAAGTGTTTTGGCTAGCACCGTTCACAAATCCAATGAACACATCTGATTCACTTGACATTTTCCACAGTGAAAAAGTTGAAATAAAAAATGACACGTCCATAAAACAAACGACAAAAACTAAAATGTATAAGAACTACACATATATACAAGAAGTCACCCAATGCGACCCACCTACGAGTAATACTTCTTGAGGTAGAGACCATTTCTAGGCTCCGCTAAAGATTTCCCTTCAAATTCAACCAGACGATAATCGCCCTTCTTTAATACCTCCTTCAGAATGAACGGTCTAAACCACATGGGTTTGAACTTGCCTTCCCCCATGGGATCCTTATCTTGGTTATAGACCAGGACAAGGTCACCTTAGGAGAAAATCCGAGGACGAACAGACCAATCATACTATCACTTGACTCTTTTCTTGTGAACCTCGTTAGGCAAGGCTGCATCACGTCGTTACTCATCGAGCTGCTCGAGATATAATAAGTGTTCCTCAAGCGGTGAAGTGTCTGGAAATAACTGTACTGCCAACTTAAGAGATGGGATATGAAATTCTATAGGCAAGACTGCTTCCAACCCGTAAACAAGTTGAAAAGGTAAGAAACTAGTGGCATTCTTTATAGATGTTCGGTAGGCCCACAATGTCGAGTATAACATCAAATGCCAATTTGACTTGGCCAACTGTATTGTTCGTTGTAGAATGGTCTTGAATGACTTATTCATAGCTTCCACCTGACCATTCTCTTGTGGGTAATAAGGTGATGAGTGTTCTTGTCTCAACCCTAGCTTTGACATTAATTCAGACATCATTTTGTTCTGAAAGTGACTGCCATGGTCAGTTAAAATATCCTTCAGGACATCGAATCTTGTTATTATCTGATTAAACAAGAAGAGAGTTGTTGTCTCTCCATCATCCTTGAATGTTGGCATAGCCTCGACCCATTTGGTGAAGTAGTCTACTGCTACGATGATATAACGGTGCCCCCTAGCTGAGGGGGGGTGGCATGTAGTATAATCAATCCCCCACTTGGTAAAGGGGCCAACTGTGATGATGGGAAACATAGGAGAAGAATGTGCCCTCATCTTTCAGGAGAATATCTGACATGGGTGGCACTTCTTGACCGATTCAACGCAAACTTTGATTAACGTCGGTCAATAGTAATCGGCTCGTAGAATATTTTAGGTTGTTTCCAACCCACACAAATGACCACCACATGTTCCATTGTGGCATTTGTTAAGCACTAGATTCTCTTCTTCATGGGTGAGACATCGACGAAGGATGCAATCTATACCTCGACGATATAAAGTGTCTTCGAGAATAAGATAGTTTTTTTCCTGATGGCATATACGTCGACGCTCATCACGAGAAGCAGAGGTGGGGCACTTCAAAGTCTGGAGATAGACTATTATATCTCCATACCAGGGGTCCAAAGATGAAATCATAAAAATATCTCCTTTAATCGATGACTCTTTGGGTATAACATCACCTGACTCGACCGGAAGTTCTGAGATGAGTTACACAAAGACCAACGACTTTTTGGATTTCACCGAAATAAAATCCAAGTCAAATTATTGGAGGATAACTATCCATATACTGATCTTTCTACCGATTACACATCATGTCAACACATATTGGAATGGATTCACAAAGGCAATGATGGTGGTCTTGCGAAACAAGATATAGTGACAGAACCGTTGGACAGCATGAACTGTTGCCAATGCAAGTTTCTCAACATGGGAGTAGTTGAGTTCTAGTCCAAGCATGCCTCGGACCAGGTAGTAAATCACGTTTTCTTTAAGAAAATCGTCCTCTTGAACCAAGACCATGTCGATGGTCGACTCTGCAGTGGCCAATTACAATAAGAAATTTTTATTATAATTGGGTGGCCGAAGTAGGGGGGAAGACGTGAGGGTGTGTTTCAACGCTTCGAAAGAATGTTGAGCGGCTTCATCCCAATGGAAAGGAATGTCCTTCTTTAGTAACACATGAACCATTTTTTCATCTCGGCATAGTTTGCGATGAAACGCCGTAAAAAGTTTTCTTTTCCCTGTAAACTCTGAAGTTGAGGGACTGTGCACGGGGGAGGCAACTGAACTATCACCTCAAGATTTATAGGATCGACCATGATCCCTGTTGTCAAAACTATGAAACCTAGTAGACAACCCGACATCATGCAAAATATTTATTTGTTTGGATTTAAGCGAATCTGATAGTAGAGACATCGCTCAAAGATAAGTCAGAGGTGTGTGGGATGATCAGCTCTCTTACAAGATCATGATCCTAAATCATTGAGATAACCCTCGACTAGGTGTTTGAGATCATGGAAAGAAAAATACATGGCCCATTGAAAAGTGGATCCAACATTCTTAAGGCCAAAAGGCATTTTCCGATAAGCAAATCTACCCCATGGACATATAAAAGTTGTTTTATGTTGGTCCTCATGTTTGATCTGTATCTTATTGTATCCCAAGAAACCATCCATGAAAGAAAAGACCTCGCAACCTTCGCATTCATTGACAATATGGTAAATAAATGGCGTGGGGAAATTATCCTTTGAACAGGCCTTGTTCAGATCATGAGATTCTGTACATATGTGAATCATACCCTATTTTTTGTTGACTGGAATGGGACTCGACACCCATTGAGTCAATTGGATGGGGTAGACGAAACCAACTTTGAGTAGTTTCTCTACTTCAGCCTTAATAGATGTTTCTTTCCGAGGATTAACTGGACGAAGATTCTGTCGAACTATCTTGGGATCAGGATAAGTTGTTATTTCATGTTCAATGATCCTTGGATCAATGCCTGGCATTTCCTCGTAAGATCAAGAAAAAACGTAGCGAAATTCTTTAAATAAATCTTTATATATTTGAATCTCCTCATCGGAATAGTCCGCTCCGATGAAGAGATTCTCCACGATGCCAAGGGTTCTGTAGATATCAATCGGTATCGTTTTAGTGAAGGTTGTCATATTACCCTCGGCATAAATTGCATGCGTAGCCATAGGATTGATAGGACAAGACATATCTCCAGTCATAGTCAACACAAATTCTCGTGCCTCTATTCTTCCTAACTCTGGGACGAAGTATGATTTGTGATGGAGATCATCCTGGGGTCTGTCCGAAATAGTCAATGCCTCTAAAATTGCCTCGTCAGAGGGAAATACCAAGTCTAAGGAATCGGTAGTGGCAAGGGAACCTTGAGCCCAGGCAGCCTTGAGAATTGGATCTAACTCCGATGCAGGAATCGGATCGGGGTCGACTGAAGCTTGTTGGACTATAGAGTACGCAACTTCTATTGTAGACAAGGGCATGGAAATTCCATGGTGCCCTATCCCTTCCATCATGGCTTATGGGGAAAGAAGAATCCACAGATCATTAAAGTAAGTCGTGCGAAATGACGACACTGAAAAGATTTCAGCCTTGGGCTGGTCAGGGACAGTCGATATCATTTTGGCATTGCTAGAAGGAGGCAGGTAATCGAAAGTACCCATGAGAGGTGGGCATAAACCAACCCCCACGTTAACGATGTCAGGCTATGGGTTATCAATCATCGAGACCACGGATGCCCCCGATGAAGGGTCAGGTCTGGAGAAAGACAATTGATCAATGGTCACGATTCAGCCCTCATGTGGAAACAAAAAGACCCAAAAAACTGTGGAAACCACTGCATGTATGGCATATGTCCAACTCCTTCCTAGCAGGAGGTTGTAGTCGAGAGGCACATCAACCACTTCAAATTCGAAGCAAACGATCTTCCCTCCTAACTGCATGGAGAAAGAAGGAATGATTCCATGTGGTCTGAAAGAATGATCGTCGAAAGCCGTAAGAAGAGTAGGTGAAGGAGATAGAATGGGTTGACCAATGGCCTTCCAAAACACTAATGACATCATGCATGTTGAGGCACCCTCATCAACCACCATGTAGAAAATATTCTGGGTAGACGATTTCGTGGGGTGAGCCACTATTATCTGAAATGCGATGTGGTATAGGAGACGAGGCTTCAAGTCAATTGTATCAAGAGTGATAGTTCCCGAATTACATGTCTCATTGAATCCTAAGGCAGCTAGCAGATCCTTTCTCTGGGAAGGGAAACTCTGGAGGATCTCCAAAGAAAACATCATGCAAGGGGTTTGTGACAAATCTTCCACTACAGTGTAGTTCTGGATGGCCCTCATGTTTGGATTATGTGAAGCCTTCTTGAACTCCCCTTTTGGGATGCATGTCATTCTTTCACCCATCGTTCTCTCGATCTGGAGAGGAACATACAGGTTTTCGGCTTCTTTTCAATGTGAGCTTCACCTTTCAACATATAGACATTCAAATTCGAGGGATTTCTAGACGACAAAGGGTGTCCCTGAGGGCCCCTTCGGCGCTTGTAGAGGCTTGAGTTGAATTTTTCCCATGAGGAAATGGGTTTGTTAACACTACAGGTTGCTGCTACACTAATAACTTTTGGGCCTCTGTGAGTCGAGGGCATAGGTGAGTCAACTTTTCTTTTGCGCAGAGGTTGCACAAATACTTCGACTTATTTTTTTCTGTGTTTCCCCCACCAACATTATTGGTCGGTTTCTTAGACCCCTTACCCTTCTTTCTCTGTTTTTTCTTCCCTTCATCCTGCTGGTTGGCCTTTGGTTTTGTCGATTGCATGATGTGTAAATCCAATGTCTGAGTAGGGGGAGCAGCCGAACTAGGAGTTGGTCTGGCCACTATCTGCTGTATCGATAATTGTTGCAATTGGTTTGACAGCGAATCAATTTGCTTTGCTTGTGCTGAACTAACAATTTTGTCAGCATGTGGTCCGGATTTGTGTCTAGTCTTATCAAGAATAGACCATGGCGCATATGGAAAAACTTCGTAAAGCAACCTAGACTGAGAGTAAATCAACTCTAGTTGTTGAGCTCTCATTATCACTTCTTCCTCCGAAAATACCCCCGACATTGCTACGTCCTTGGATAGTTGGGGTACCAAATACTTAAGGAACCATTCCAATAGGAATGTTGGTGGAACTGGTACTTTAATCAAACTCTTATGGCATCGCCATTCTCGGATGAGATCAGAGATATGGTCATACTTTGTCTGTTCAAAGTTGGCTAGCAGTTTTGTGCTCGTTTTGTATATCATAGGTAATTGAAAATGGTTTAAGAAAACCATATCCAATTCACCAAAAGTAGAGTATCTTTAGAGGTCGAGCTCTATGTACCATTTCGCGACACTCCCGATAAGAGTGCATTGAAACATACGCAACTGGACGGAGTCGTCTCTCAAAGCGTTGGATGAGCACCATAGGTTAAATGTGGTCACATGATCTCCTACATCTTCATTAGGCTTGCCTTCAAACTTTGGAAGGTCCAAGGGCAACTTGGTCAGCATAGCAGGCCAACGTGGATCGTGACAAGATGGGTCATTCAATAATATTGACAAGTTTTGTAAATGCAAAGTTGCCAGAAATGATAGCTTAGGTTGTTGAGTATGTATCGGAGGATAGTGTCATTGTTTCATGGAAACCTGCATAGGAGATCTAGCTAAATAAAGTACAAACAAAGATTATCAAGAAAGGAAGAGATATTCAATATGGAAGAATGAGAAAATATATTCACACTACTCCAATGAGATAATGATTGATACATAAATCATGATCAATATGATACAATGAATGAGTGGAATACACTCATATATAGGGAAAAACATTCCATAATTAAAAAAAGCAATCAAACAATTAGCTTTCCTTAGGAATGCATGCATGCATGCATAATAGTGATGGTAAAAATAGAAAGTCTAAAATAGAACTAGTTAGTTAACTCCCACTAAACTAGTGTGTCGAAAATAGAAATTTCTCCAACACCCCCCCTAAACATCACTATGGAGTAAAAAATGAGTCCCAGCTACTAGGCCATTTTAGGTACTCATGTACAATGCAACTAATGAACACTGAATAAAACTGAGGAAAGAGGGAAAACCATGTGAGAACAAAACCCCCCCTCAAAAGATAATGTATCAAAAGAAGAAAATGACAGTTGCTAGGAAACTATGTTATTCACTACAAGATGATCCCGCAAAGTCTGAAACTTCTGCTCACTGAAAGTCTTCGTGAAGATATAGAAATATTTATGGATCTGATGAAGTACTTTGGCAACCTGTCTAGCATTGTACATATTGATCCTGTGGACCTATCTACACTTGAAAATATTTCTTTCTAGTGGAAGTGGAACTAGATGCCAAGTCTGGTTCGGTAGGAGTGAGCCATACTCCTTCTGCATGGCTACTTTCCATAATGGATTTCCCACAACCCTATTGTATTTTTGTGGATCAGTAGATTGAACCATATAGAAATGCATGGGCATCACAGGTTCTGAAGCTGAAAGTACTTGAGAAGGCTCCTCATGCTGAGATCGAGTAATGCTCGAATCCAATGGATTCCCTACAAGGTTGCCTATTACCTAAAGTGTGGTCTGTTCCTTCTTGGGCATCTACTGAATCTTCGGCGTTGGCTTCTTATATGGTTGTACTACTTGCTTATTTCCATGTACATAATCTGAGTTCATGGAATCATCTCTGATGTATGAAACTGATGGAAGAACAAGAGTATATGCATGTTGCACTGGAGGTGCATGAAAAGTAGTCTCCTTATGTGTAAGTATAATAGAGGAGTCATCGTCAGAAAACTTAGTGAATTTATACAACCTTGACTTGTGATCTACATCACCAATTGCAATAATGGAATTTTCATGCATGTCAATTATTGAAACAGAATCTGATGTAAATTCAACCTTTTTACCTTTCTGAGTGATCTGATAAACTGATAGAAGATTCATAGAAATATTTGGAGCATGTAGAACATTCTCAAAACTTCCATTATGGAGTTCCACTCTATCTTCTCTTTCTACAGCTATTGGAGTATCAGACCCCATGAGAATAGGGGGTCTTGAGCATGGACTCAAAGAAGCGAAAATTTCCTCTTTTGCTGTCATATGATGGGATGCACCAGAATCTATAATCCATGAATCAAATGAGGAATTAATTGCAACTAGAGCATGATGATTACCTTTATTAGGAGTAGGATCTTCTTCCTTCTGCTTCTTGACTCCCTCTGGAATGAAGTTTCCAAGGCTGTTCTATTGAAGTGCCTCTACCATAAGATCAATTTGTTTCTTCATGCATGTGGATTCTTCATGATTTTAGTAAGTGCACTTCTTTCCCTTCTTCTTCTTCTTCTTGGAATCTAAAGAGTCTCTGGAACCTGAAGAATCATTGAAGGGTTTGGAATATCCCTCCTTCCCTTTCTGTTTGGATGACCCTTTTCCATCATGCATGGTGAGTGCATGTGCTTTGGGATCTTTCATGAGGCCCATTTGTATGAGTTTTGTCTGCTCTTGTGTAAGAGACTCAATGAACTGAGCCAACGTAGGCATTTTCCAATTTGTTCCAAAAAGACATCTGCCAGAATGGAAATTGGAGACATATACAACGTATTCTGGTACTAGCTTGGCCAAGATTGTTAGAATAAGTTGTTTCTCTTGTGTAGACTTATCAATACCACATTCACCCAATCTTAATAGCAAAGATTTAAATTTAGTAAAAAAATCTTATATATTATCAAAACTTTTAGGGTCTAAGGTATTCAACTCTACCTCAAGCATATGACCTCGCATCTCATCCTACTTTCCAAAGAGTCCTTCCAAGGTGGTACAGATCTCATTTGGATTCTTGCATGTGGAAACATGAAACCACAAATCAGTGGAGATTAATTCAAGAAGTATTCTTGCGGTCTCATCCTTACGGTTCGCCCATCTCATCTTCTCAATCACTGATGTAGGTTATGTTTCTATCGCCATCGTCAAATTATATAGTCCTTTTCTTTTGAGTTGGAATGTTGTCTTGGCCTTCCAATAAAAATAATTTTAAGGTGTGAGGATTACCACCAAGTTTGATTGTATAATAGTTGTCATATCCATCTCTCCCACTGTTTCTAAGAACCCCTAAAAATTTACTGTCAATTTGCAAGTGAAAAATTAAGAAATCATGACAGAAATGACACTTTAAGTGAAAAATCGTATCATTTTCAAGAGATGATCTTGTGACTTACTTTCTGAGCAAACAGTGAGGAATCTCGCCAAATGGTTGAAAATACACTTCCAAAATGGGCCGATTTACTTTCCTTGCTGGTCGTTTCCTCCAAAATGTAATATTTTGGGAGCAATGAATGTAGAAAGGTACGAGCACGGATTCGTATTAGTTTTAGGAGGCTATATTGTGGCTTACTTTCTAAGAAAATGGTGAGGAATCACGTCATATGGTTGAAAACCCACTTCCCAAATGGGCCTATTTATTTTCATCATAGGTCGTTTCCTCCACAACGTAATATTTTGGGAGGAATAACTAATGAAAGGTACGACCACAGATTTAGCTCACCGAAACCCCAATTTTCCTTATTCTTTGGCTTGTCTGGATTGCTCCAAGCAGCATAGCTTTGATACCATGTCAGTGTTTCATGGAAACTTGCACAGGAGATCTAGCAAAAGCAATTACAAACAAATCTTATCAATAAAGGAAGAGTGATTCAATATGGAAGAATGAGAAAATATATTCACACTACTCCAATGAGCTGATGATTGATACATCTATCATGATCAATATGATACAATGAATGAGTGAAATATACTAATATATAGGGCAAGACATTCCATAATTAAGAAAATCAATCAAAAAAATAGCTTTCCTTAGGAATGCATGCATGCATAATAGTGATGGTAAAAATAGAACTAGTCAGTTAACTCCCACTGAACTAGTGTGTCGAAAATAAAAATTTCTCCAACAGATAGGGGCCAGGGATTTGGCTGGCACCAGGTTGTCAGGAAAAGTTAGGCTGGTGGCCTGGGTTCTAGTAAAAAACATGGCCTAGGCCTGCACTCAGATGTTGCGCTTGTTGAGACATCATTGGCTGACTCTCGTAGTAAGACGTTGAGGGTTGAGAAGGGATTGCTCCTAACATAGTGTTCCAAAGGTTCTAGAGAGGGTTGCCCCCTGTCGATCCGACGGGCATAGGTCCTGAGCCTTGCCCGAGGTTCCATTTACCATGGAAGGGGTTTCCCCCGGTTGGCATCCCTGACGAGGGAACTGATCCCTGCCACGGATTCCAAGGTCCTTGAGAAGTGTTTTCCCCCTACGCAAAAATAGTACCCTGTGTAGGATTTTGTGATCCAAAACTAGGGTTTCCCCCGACCGAGATGGCAGCTGATGAGAATGTGTTGTGACTAAAAGCATCAAACAAAGAGAATGACAAAGAACCCACTGGTGTGGTACTAGAAGAAGGTCCTTGACTACCTGCTACGAACGAGTTGTAATTCATGTTTGGCCAAGAGGGCTGCTGAGAAGCACCAAAAAGAGAGGGAGACGATGGAGGTATATGACCCCTGTCATANAAAAAATTATAAGGGGTTGAGGTGCCCCCCATGGACCCTTGCAGAGGATTGTTTGAGTTCCCTTCCCCTAGACCCAAAGTCTCTAGGGTGGAGTAGGAAAGGACCGAGTTCGTGTCAAAGTTGGGCATCCCGTATGCAAATGGAGGGCTCATCGCACTCTGTGTAAATGATGCAGTGATCACCGCCGTGGATGGAATCGGACCACTACCTGAGGTAGAGGCGATCGAGACCATAGTGGCCTGGACCTACGAAGGTGAGTTAGGAGGCAGAACGCCCCTAGTTGTGGAAGTCGTAGAGGGAGTATGAGGACTCCCTGTCGAAGTAGCAGCATTTTCTTCCATCATTTCTTATAGGATTATCTGACACTCGTGATGCATTACCCTTGGAGGGACAATATGTATCAGAAGTGGTGTAGACAAGTCAGTGATCGAAGAGTTATATGGACTGAGAGCTTCCGCTCCAAGGTCAAAAATATTTGGTCCCTCCGAAAATGAATGTTCTCCTCTCGGAGATGGCTTGGGTACAGCTTCCTGTGGCCCAGTCGCCTCCTTGTCAAGTCTTCACCTTCGCGGTGGCAGTAGTGGCTCCAAGTTAACCGGCGGCAGGCCCTAAAGCCTTTGCAATCAGTGAAGCTCTTGATATTCCACTATGTGACAAGATCAATGACACACTAAGGCTTTCTAACATTGAAGACCAAAACACGCACTATAAAAAGTTCCTATAAGATGCAGCAAGCAAACCACTATTACTAGTTGGAAGAACAATACAACAGCCAACACTAGAGAAACTTACCGGTGCAAGTGCAACTCAAACATGGAAACACCCTCTGGGTATACACTGCAAAGCATGGCCCGATCTCTGCCGTAGGTACCGTGGTATACCCCCGTAGTCACCTGTGTAAGACCCTAAAATCAAAGGAAACTAAGTTTCCAGCTCGTGAATACCAGGCGGGTATAGTCGACAGTTGGGTGGACCGCAATGAGCAGGGTATCAAACCTGAAACCTATCGAGGGTATCAAAAGAAAGTGTTCCGGAAGATGACTGACGACCTTGAATGGATTCGACACCCACGAAGCTTTGTGGAAAATGTGATCAATGTAATCCCAAGATAAGTCCTATATATGCGTACCTCCGCTACGATTGGTCTAGATTTGGAGGGGTTATCTCTGCTACCTTTCCACACATGACCTCGTGTTTATCCCGTGTGTTAGAGGGGGGTCCCGAATAGTTTCCACATTACTGGACTTCTTCACTCCCCAGCACAAACTCCTATGTTTTTTTTATAGCCTTGAAGAGTTTCCTCTCCAACCTAAATTAAGGCTCTAGCCTAATCTAGTTAATGGACCCTACAAACACAAAGTCTGATGAATTTTAATTCGGCGTTAATTTTAAGTGGTTTATCTTAAGTCAAAGGAACAGAAATGAAACTGATGGTGTTTGTAAAGAGACGAAAGAGAAGAACAAATGTTGGAAACAAAATTACTTCTTTTTCAACAAACAAAGATTTGAAAATTGAACACTCTTTAACCAACTTTTCTAACTAACTTTTTTCTCTAAGATATTTTTAAAAGAAAAACTCAAAACTGAATTTCGCTCAACTACAAGCTACTTAAAGTCCTAAGTATTCAATAAAGAACTTAATAAAGCACTCTTCTTCCTGAAAAAACAACTAACCTAACTACTTAACCAAACAAGAAACTAAAAACTTTTTTTTTTATGCTCCAAAATAAGAAACTTGAAAATGAGTTCTTTTATTTTCTTCTAAAGCAAGTAAAAAGGGAAAAGTGAAGACAATATGAGACCAAAAACCAACTACTGGTATACTACGGCTTGTAGAGAGTTACTGACAATACTAAACAAGTTAATAAAAAAAACTCACAAAACCTATCTCAAACCCTAATCAAGAAAAAAAGAAATCTTCATAAAGAAAAACGTAATTGTTGTCAGACCTAGGCCAAGGACTGCAAGAAACAGAGACTAGGGATAAATCAAGAAAACCCCTGAGAAATATGGCTTCATTCAGGGAAGAGGATGATTGCCTCTTCTTTAAAAAATATTTTCCTAACACAAGAACGTATGTACGTGTGCAGACCCACTGTAGGTCGCGTACACCTCTGTGACTTTTCTAAAAAAAAAAATAACAGTCAAGCAAACCAGGAAGGGAGTACTGGTATGGAAGACCAGAATCCCTTAAAGGCACAGAAACTCAAGAACCAGTAAATAAACCAATTAAATATACCCAAAAACAAAAAATCCCCTAAAAACCCTAGAGGTTCCCTAGTATGGTCGCCAATTCTTCTATAGTGGGAAAACCCCCCTATGGATTACACTAGGGTTCTAAAGTGTAGGCAGAGCTAACCTTCTAAAGTCTCCTTATTTTAACAAATATCGCAAAAATACCCCACATTCACATATAAAGTACAAAGTATAGGGATCTGGTAGTCTTACCATAAACTCTGTGTTCTGTGTTGATCCCAATGCATTCAGTTGCTTCTCGACTGCAAATATCCTCCCAAGGCTAACCTGCATTCACCTAAAGACAAACAATAAACTACGAATATGCATTCTATATATGAACTAATGGATTAGATGTCATAACAAAATGTAAATCGAACATAAAGATAAAACACATCATATGGTGGGACGACAAAAGTACTTATTTATATTAATCTCATAAAGTCACTTACAAAATGAGATCAATGACTACTCCTCGAACCCAGTCCTGGGATCCTCTTCACCAAGATCCAACTGCTTCCATGTATCCTTATTCTTTCACACTTCTCTATAGAGAATGGGCATAGGTTTATGGATGAGAAAAAAGGGCAAGAATAGGGAATTTCGGCTCAAAACTCATAATGTGGCTGTAAATTCTTGGGGCAAGGGGGGATTAGGAAATGGGCAGAGTTTAACTACTTTCATGCTTCCCCTTGGAATGGAACCCCAACACCTTTTTTTATATGCCAAAGATATAGTTATTCAGTTGGGTGACGAGCTATGGGCAGTCAATTGGTTAGGAAACTACCCAAAATACCATACTCCCTTGCAAATTTTTATTTTTTGCAACTTTTGTGGGTATACGCGGGCTGTAATGATGCAGTTAGCATACGTACATGGGCAGTAGTGGTGTAGGGCGTATACATCTTCACAAATTTGGTTTTTAAGAAGAGTTATTCAGTATTGGCTTGGCAAAAATAGTAAGTAAGATGGCCTGCTGCTAGGTATGCACGTCTAGTGCAAATTAGGGTTATAACAACCTTCCTCCATATGATTCCTTTGAACCTGAACTAGCACCAACTCCACAACTTCCTAGATGGGTTCGTTCAACATGAGAAGTAGTTGGTGATATTTTTGATGATCCTTCAGATTAGCATTAGACGAATTCACAATTCCAGTGAGCCTCTTCTCTTTTGGCTCAAGTTTTAGAGACTCATGATCCAGAGACATTTGCAGAAGCTTCAGGTCATCCAGATTGGGATACAACAATGAATGAAGAGTATCGTTATTTAATGGCCAACGATACTTGGGATCTTGTACCTCTTCCAAACGGAAGAAAACTTGTCAGATGTAAATGGGTCTACAAAACTAAGTATGCATTAGATGGAAGTGTTGAAAGAGACAAAGCTCAGTTAGTTTCCAAAGAATTTTCCCAAGTTGAAGGAATTGACTATAATGAAACCTTTGCCCCTGTAGCCAAAATGAATTCCATCCACCTTGTTATTTCCCTTTCTTCCTCACATAAATGGGAGGTCCATCAGATGGATGTTAAATTCACTGTCTTGAATGGATATTTGCAAGAATAAATCTACATGTAACAACCTCATGGCTATGTCCAGAATTACTCTAGCCTTGTTTTTCACCTTAAGAAATATCTTTATTGTCTTGAGAAAGCTCCATGATCTTGGTATCCCAAAATGGAAAACATTCTTATTGACACTGGATTCTCTAGATGCCATTTTGATCCTAATGTCTATACCAAGAAAGTCGGAAGCCATCTCATAATCCTTTTCCTTTATGTTGATGACCTTATCCTTACTGGTAGTGACTCAAAAATTTTCTACCATGTGAAAACCAGCCTTAAGAAGAAACTTGAAATGACAGACTTAGGTTTTTGGCACTATTTCCTTGGCCTCCAAGTTTTGAAAACCAATAAAGGAATTTTTCTTTCCCAGTCTAAGTATGTGTGTGACCTTCTTCATCGCTTTCACATGAATGATTGTAAACCAACCCCTTCTCCCTTCTAGTCTGGAGTCAAGCTTACTGCCACCTGTATTTCTCCCAAATTTGATTCCACCCTATACCGCCAGTTAGTTGGTAGCCTCTTATACTCGACTCATACCCATCTTGATCTTTCCTTTGTTGTTGGTCTTGTTGCTCGGTATATGAAAACACCCCATGAAATTTGTTGGAAAGCATCTAAAATGATACTTCGTTATGTCTGTGGTATAATTCAGTTTGGGATACATTACAGTTCACGATGGACTCCTTTATTGGTTGGTTTCACTGATTCAGATTGGTTCGGCGTCCCTGATGATCAGAAGTATACTGCAGGGTATGTTTTCAGCCTTGGTTTAGGACCTGACACTTGGGCCTGTAAGAAACAAAAGGATATTTCACTTTCTTTAGCAGAAGTAGAGTACCAAGCAACGGTAAATTCAAGTCAGGAAGCCTTATGGCTTCGATAGATCCTTTCAGAGTTTGGATTTCAGCAGCAACATCCGACCATCCTTTGGTGTGACAATAAGACTTCCATCAAGCTCTCCAAAGACCCAGTTCAACATCAGCACAGCAAGAACATAGAGCTACACATGCACTTCATTAGAAATATCATTCATGATCAAGTTATTGAAGTGCTCTTTTTCCCTACAGAAGATCAAGTTGTAGACATTTTCACAAAGTCTCTTATAGAAGTGAAGTTTTCCAAACTTCGATCTATGTTAGGAGTTCAGGAAGTTTTCATTAAGGAGGGATAGTCTCTAATTCCTCCTTCCTTCTCCTATTATGTCACTATTGTAAATCCTTCAATCCTATCCCTAGTTGTTCTTAATGGGGGATGTTAGGATATTTGGACACTTAGAAGTTAGTTAAGATCTACTTGGTCTAATGTGTCGTTAAGTAAAAGTGTGTTTCTTAGTGTGTTTCTTTAGTATGCATTTGTAGTTAGGAAATTCGATGGTAATGATATGTTCCCAACATAGAGTGATTCGACAGTTCATATTCTCCTTGATCTTAATGACCATTGATCTGTAGCTTAACACCTGATTGGTCCATGATCTCTATTTAAAGAGCATGGAGGGTCATTTTTCGATGATCGATTGTGAGAAAATATCTTGTAAAATATCTATGTAATATTTTATTTTGCATTAATAAAATGCTCCAAGTGATCGCATTGGCTGGGGCCCTGGATGTTTCCCCGTAGGGGTTTTACCACGTCAAAACATTAGTGTTTTGATCTATGATGTGGTTGTGTGAGTGGCTACTGAAGTTTTTCTTCCTCTATTGGAATGCCTATGTTGTCGAACCATTCCTTCTAAATACAACTTGTGTGCGTGGATTAATCAATTATTAGTATATTTTCCCACCTACCTTGTAGAAACAATGGTGTTGGTCATTGTATTCATATATATAATTCAATAAATTATATAAATATGTACAAACCCACAGTACAAAATACAATCCATCATTGTATTCATGTCCGTTATTCAATAAAATATATTGACATGTACCTCCTTATCCTTTTCCTCTCTTTCACCAGACCCTCATACCTGTTAAGTTTAATGTTGTTATTCCATTATTTTCAATTTAATCAATGCATTTCCAAAACAACAACATAAAGAGGATCCCTGAAAGAAACAAAATCAAAAGGTACACAACATTTATCTTGGGAAACCCTCATGGGGGAGAAAATCCAGCAAAAACTTCCTTAATAATAGATTGCCAATACAATGCCAAGACTAAGACCAAAACACCAAGAATAAACTAGGATTGAGCATGCACCTCTCTTCTCCTTTCTTTTTCAACTGCAACTTCCTTCAAGATATGCATACTAGATGAGTGAGTTTAGTGAACAAGTGAGGCACTATCCTCACATATAAATACTATTTGAGGAGGCACTAAGGTTATGTCTCTTCACTTAGTAGGGTTGACTTCTTCCAGGAGTGGTTAAAACCACTTTATAAACAATAGGGGACGAATTTACAAATACCACCATAAAAATATGGTTTGACCAATCCATAAAAGGGGATTTGGTTGTATAAAATTCATGACATGATTAATACACAAAAGGGGATTTGATCTATAAGATAATAACTCAAATACACTTATAATATTTTTTGAAGTTACAATATTTAAACACTCCCCCTTAATGAGAAGGGTATTCTACTGACATAACCCATTACAACATCATT
>JASDQU010371759.1:6643-18572 GCA_032191745.1 Picea mariana | reverse complement strand
GGAGTTGGAGTAGCATCATCATCATCGTTCATGGCATGGAGTTGGAGTAGCATCATCATCATCGTTCATAGCATGGAGTTGGAGTAGCATCATCATCATCGTTCACAGCATGGATTTGGAGTAGCATCATCATCATCGTTCACAACATGGAGTTGGAGTAGCATCATCATCAACAGCATGAAGCTGAAACATCAACATCAATAACATCAATCTTAGAACAACAATATCACCAACATGAGGCTGGTACAACATCATCAAAAGCACGAGGTTGGAACAACATCATCAACAACATGAGGTTGAGAAAACAACATCATCAGCACGAGGATGAGACAATAACATCATCAACACGAGGCTAAGACAACAACATCATTAGCATATGGAAACAAGATGAGGTAGGTGCAACAACAACATTTTGTGGTACTCTAACAAACCGTCCTTACCTGACCTTTGGGATCTGCCCAAGAATCATTATATTCCCTAGGATATAAAATCCTAACAAGCTACCTCATGGTACTTTGACAGACCGTCCTTACCGAACATTCAGGATCTTCCCAGGAATCAAAATATTCCCTAGGATATAAAATCCTAACGGAGCTACCACTATTGACAACAACTAGCATATACATGCACATGTACTCTAACATACCATCCTTACCGTACGTTCATGATATTACCAGGAATGATCAATCCCCTAGGATATAAAATCCTAACAGAGCTACCCATTATTGGTAAGGATACCATAGTATCATCAACATCACTCCCCCTTTCGAGGGAGGTCCTTTCGGACAATGCCAAACTTGTCTCAGAAGTACTCAAAATTCACATGTGATAGAGGATTTCTCAACATATCTGCAACCTAATCATCAGTGCAACATATTAGTGCTTTACATCTCCCCTCTGCACCATATCACGAATGTAGTGATATCAGATCTCTATGTGCTTTGACTTATCATGGAACATTGGGTTCTCCGTCATTTTTATACAACTATGGTTATCACATAGAATAACGTTGTCTTCCATCTCCATATCGAACAGACATTTCAACATATTACGAAGCCATATGGATTCACAATTGGCGAAACATGTTGCAATGTATTCTGCTTATGTTGTGCTGAGAGAAATACTAGATTGCTTCCTAATTTTCCATGAAGTCATGGATGACCCTAAACTGAAATAAAATCCTAAAGTGTTATTTCTATATGAGACATTTCCAATCCAATCTGAATCAGTATAACCACATAGTCTAAAGTCATGATCTCCAGTATATCAAAGACCATAATCCAACGTACCCTTAAGGTATCTCATCACATGATTTGCAGCTACAAGGTGAACATGCCTAGCCTCCACCAGATACTAACTCAAGGTGTTCACAAAAAAACATATATCTAGCCTGGTATTCGTCAGATACATCAATGAACCAATAATCCTCTTGTACAGAGTAGCATCAACCAACTCCGATAATCTGTTTGGACATAAATTGTTGTTCTTGCTTCTTTAGCCCATAAGTGTATTGGAAGAAATTGATCATGAATCATAGTCTTTACTGCTTCCATAGCTGTTCTATTGTTTTTTTCTGCTACACCATTTTGTTGAGGATTATAGGGAGTGGTGAGATCCCTCTTAATCCCGACATCTTTGCAAAAGATTCCAAATTCATTTGAGGAGTACTCTCCTCCATTATCTAATCTCAGTATCTTCATTTTTCTTTCGGAGAGGTTTTCTACCAAGGCTTTGAATTCCTTGAACTTTCCAAGTACTTCATATTTTTACTTCAAGAAATAAACCCAAGTCTTACGAGAGTAATCATCAATAAAGGATACATTGTATACATACCCTCTTAGAGAGGTTGATGGAATTGGACCGCATACATCTGAGTGGACATGTACAAACCTCCTTCTTCTAGTACATAGGATACATCCTCCATTCTCATCGAAGTTCCTTTCATGCTCTTAAGACCCAAGTATCACAAAACATAATCTTCAATTTCTTCTTTAGTTAACTTCTTGGGTGGCTCATCACCTTCATTTGCATCGGCATGATGTCTTTTGTTATTTATCTTCTTGAATTCTTCCCTTCCGGAAAGACAATTCTTAGCAATATGTCCCATTTTATCACAATTATGACATTGGTAAGAGGATAAATATTTTTTCTTTCTTTGACCCTTATGATATTTCTGGAATCTCTTTGGACTGTGAGATTCTTTATGAAATTGGGTGAATCTCTTTGGAGAGTGAGATTCTTTATGAAAGTGGGTATCCTTTTAGAAATGAGACCTTTTATTTCCTCCTTTAGCATGAGCGACTAGGTATTGATCTTCATCCCTTAATAGTACGACTTCTTAGTTGGCTAGTTTTGCTTCTTCTTGAACACATTCTTCCCATAGACTGTCAAATTGGAGTTTCTCTTTTCTTGCACAGATAGTTTGCACGAAGGCATCCCAAGGTCTTGTGAGACCATTAAGAGTTTTCATTATGAGTTCATATTCATCTAAGTTGTCTCCAATTGCTTCTAATTGTTCCTTGAATTGAGAAACCCTAGAGAAATAGCCTTTAACTGTTTCTCCTTTCTGCATCTTTATATTCTTGAGTTGGGTTCTCAGATTCATCTTCTGGTTTATATTCTTTCCTTCATACATTTTGATTAGGGAAACATACATATATTTTGGAGTATTCTTATAAGACACTTGAGGGATCAAGTGGTCTTTAATGGAATCTTCAATTATTCTTTTGGCCCTAATCATATCCTTCTTGTACTTCTCTTTGGTTGCTTCTTCTTCGGGTTCCTGTAAATTTTCTTTTATAAATTTTGCAAGGTCATTCTCTTCAATAATGAGTCAAATTTTATACTTCCAGGTACAAAAATTTTCCGCACCTTCTAACTTTTCAACAAGCTTGGTTCTTGTAGACATCTTGACCTGTAGCTAGGAAAATGACCAAAAAATGAAAGTTCTCGGAAAATGAATCTGAACATACCAGGATATGCATTGGGCTGAGGTGAGTTGGATGGAGCTTACTGTTTCAAAAAATTACAAGTTTTACCCCTTGAAATATGAACTGCGCACATTTGGACTGGTACTTCTGGTACTGGTTCTAGTTTCTCGGTTTCCTAGTTTTTTGGTACCAGACAAAACTAGGATTTCACTTTTCAGAGAATATGTCCACTAAAAAGGTGTGCTCAAGTTGCCAAAATAAGTTCTAGGGTAGGGCACACTTCCCTAGAACTTATTTTGGCAACTTGAGCACACCTTTTTAGTGGACATATNTGTACGACAACAACGACGTTTTTAGATACCCATCGAAAGGTGATATATTCATTCAAGATTTGATACCATGTTAAGTTTAATGTTATTATTAGGTTATTTTCAATTTACTCAATGCATTTCGAAAAAAACAACATAAAGAGGATAACTGAAAGAAATACAATCACAAGGCACACAACATTTATCCTGGGAAACCCTCATGGGGGATAAAACCTAGCAAAAAATTCCTCAATAATAGATTTCCAATATAATGCGAGACTACGACAAAAACACCAAGAATAAACTAGGACTAAGCATGCGCCTCTCTTCTCCGTTCTCCTGCAACTGCAAATTCCTTCAAGATATGCACACTAGATGAGTGAGTGTGAGAGTGAACAAATGAGGCACCATCCTCACATATAAATACTAGTTGAGGAGGCGCTAGGGTTATGTCTCTTCACTTAGTAGGGCCGACTTCTTCCAGTAGTGGTTAAAACCACTTTATAAACACTAGGGGATGACTTTACAAATACCACCATATAAATATGGTTTGACCAATCCACAAAAGTATATTTGGTCTTATAAAAGTCCCAACATGATCAATCCACAAAAGGGGATTTTATCTATAAGATAATAACTCAAATATAGTTAGAATATTCCTTGAAGTTACAATATTTCAACAATACCAACCTCCCCCTGTGTCACCTATATCTCCCTCTTCTTTCCTATCCCCCTTTTCCACCCATATACATCCACCTTCCCTCTCCAATAACCTCCTCTCCCAACCCATTCATCCCCTCCAACCCATCTCTCTCTCTCTCCCCCGCATTGTCTCCTTGGTAGGAACACATGCATGTTTCTTTTGAGGATTCGATGTGGCATCCTGGGTGGTAGTTCAGGATTTATCAATCCTGTCACATCAAGAACACATGAAATTTATTATAAATGTGCATGAATTCATGTGTGACCATGTTTTTTCTCACCCCATTGCCAATTTTTCATCCATCAACTTTGTGTGAGTGTCCCTAGGTATTTGGAAAGAAGCGAGGTTCTTTCAAAACTAAAAATTCTAGACATGTTTACATGGATTCTAAGGGGAGTACGGAGGAAGAAAATTGGGATTTATCTTTATTTATCATAGACTTATAATCTTGCAACAAATATTCATGGATAGATTAGAAGGATTGGGCCCCTTGGATAGACAAGGTTCCCATGAGTAGGATATAATCCACAAATTGCAACTGGGAGATGGGTTCTGAAGAAGGAGGAAGCATGATACCTTTTAAATTATTCTTGATAAATGCCCCGTACCTCCTAGTAATTTTTGAGAAGAAATACGCCTACCCCCATCTTGTTTTAGGGATCTGTAGTTCCCATACCCTTCCTTCTCGTATTGATAGTTGTATATCACTATTGGTTCAGGGGTTTGGTTCGAGGGATTATGTCCTATGTTTTCCAAATATTGTGTTTGTACACATGCCTCGTCCACTGTACTTGGCTTAAAAAGAATCACTTGATTTCATATATGGCTATGCAAACCCCCAGGATACTTCAGAAGTACACCTAGGTTGTTGGGAGAGATACCCAGCATGGTAGCCATGTTTTCGAAACTCGGTGGTGTACTCCTATACACTTTGCCTTTCCTTTTGCATAAAGTAGTTCCACTGGATCCATTGGTCCTCTACATACCCAATAGGGTATAACTGGGACTTGATGAGGGTTTTAAATTCCTCCCACCTAATTATTGGTAGATCATTGTACATCCTAAGTGTTTCTGTATGGATTTCCAACCAGGTTAAAGCACGACCCTCTAACTTCATTCTCACAAATGATATATTTTTTCATCATCTATATGGTGAATGTTGAAATAATATTCTAGTTGTTGCAACCAATGATTCAATTTTAATGCATCAATATCACCTTGGTGTGGCTTTATCTCCACTTTAACTTCCATATTTTATAGGGACTATGAAGGGTTTATGGCAGTTGAACTCGACTGCTCCTTCTTGGGTTCTTTTTGTGACTCCTTTTCAGGGTCTTCGTTATATCTTGATTTCCCATATGATCTAGTTTGTGATTTCGAGCCTCCAAATTCTCTGAACAATCTAATATTACTTGCTATAACCACCATGAGGATGGACATATTGCGAGATATGTTAGTGACTTTTACTTCCAACCCCACAAAATATCTCCTTTGTTGGATCTCGAGGGTTGTTATGAACATATTTTTCGGCCATGGCTAGGGTTTCGTGACTTACTTCTTAAATTATTTTCTAGATCCATGTACTTTCCAAAAATGCCCCAAGAAAACCTAATATGATCTATAAACTTCCATAGACATTCCACTAGACAATTTGTCACAACAGATCTAATAAAACATTGAAATCTCTACTATGAAGGTTAATTTCCTTTATATCTTAGACTCTTTAATTATTGGTTTTCTTCTTAAAATGTATGAAATAGATCAAATGTGAAAAATAGTGAACAAAAATAAATACATGCAACCATCCACAAGTAAACACAAGATATAACTTGGGAAACCCAATACATAAGAAAACTCAACTAGAAGGTGAGGTTGCTCTGCACTCTTTTCTTCAAATGCAAGTACAAAGAAAGCTTGACACTCTTTGTGGATTTTTCTTTGACACTATGGCCTACATGGCTACTACATAATCTCTCCTCCTTTATTATTTTCATAAAATACCACTCTCAACTATTATGCTCAACTATGGAACAAGATACAATGAAAACAATGGAACCTCCTCCTCTCATAGTGGCCCAATATTTAACATAGCCCGATAACTATATATGGGTAGGGTTTTCACTTCCTCAACCCTAAATTGTGATAAGGATTTGGACCTTCTAGAATATTCTTGAAATTACATACATATCTAGCCTCATATGCATGAGTAATGGGGGATGATGTGGCATCCTCTTGTACCATGGTGGTCAACATGATAGATCAACTTGTGGGAGGCATAAATTTTGCATATGAGCTCTAATTGATGCAATTGTTCCACCGTTGGAAAGGTCTCGATGTATAGAATAGTGTCACAGGGTCCCATAGTCCACTAAAAAAAAATTAACACCAAAAAATGTCATTTGATGCCACAAAATGGATATGGAAGGTTTCAAACCCCAATTTTCCAAAACTAATACCTACCATTAAAATGAACCTACAAGTTGATTCTACCATTTTTTCCACTCTGAAAGCATCGATATAGATGACAAATAATATAATGATCCAATCTTAATCACTTTACCTTTTTCTACTATTGATCCATATTTTTAACCAACTTGGCGTTTTTTCACTTAACCACTTTTAGGATTTCCCTTACCATCTTCCTTGCTTATTTTTCCTTCATTTTTTCTTCTCTCCTATCAAAACATTTCTGAACACTTAGTCATTTTTCGAATGATGGGGAGAAGGGTAGCACAAATCTCAAATATGTAGGTTTGTAGGTTCATCATGTCATAGGTCCGCATTCACCCTATTAACATCTCTTACCTTTTACCTTTGTGTACCTCTTAAATTCATTTTCACCTTTTATACTTAGTCATTTTATAAAAATGAAAATATGAAGATGTATGTCATTAGTCAAAACTTTCCTGAATGCCTAGTTATTGAACCCCTCTCTCACCAAAATGCATTTCTCCTTTTCATTTTTTCTAGTTTTTCGATACTTAGTTAATTTTTCACCAAGTCAAATGTGGAATTACTTGTCTCCCATTTTTCACCAAGTCAAATGTGGAATTACTTGTCTCCCATTAGTATTTACTTGAGCTCTTAGGTCCACAATTTTGCATCCTTGTTAAACACTTAACCATATTTGCAATCCCAATGCAGACCTTTTCACCATTTCCTGTAGTCACGTTCACAAGCTTGTAGGTTTGCAAGTTCGTAACTCTGCATTTCCATGTTACACATTTCGCACTCTCCATACATATTTTTACACCTTAATACTTAACATTCTACATCCATCATAATATAACATCGCCACTTCCCATCACATTTATTATCCCCTCCCCATCAACCATCACTCGTAAAATCATAATGTCATTATTAATGCATAACACATCAATTAAAGGTCACAAGAAATCCAAATATCATGTAAGTCGACGACATTGAAGCATGATATATGATTGATTGAGTTATCAAGGAAGTATGTGGTATAATTTAATAAAATTAAGTATGCCAAGTTGTAAGTATCGACAATAGAGCCACATTTCGTCAAAAGCAGAAAATAATGCCAGGTAAGAAAAATCAGTTGTTTTGACGAGATACATTGAACACACTAGGTTGTGAAGATCAATAGTTCTAGGGGTTCACGACATATAAGTACTTCAGGGATCTTTCCTTGACCGAAAATAAAATGAACATAACTTGGACCTTAGGAATAGCATTAGCAAGATGTGTTCTAGAGGTTGTTGAAATGAAAGAGATTGTTCAATGGTGCACAGACCAATTCATCTATGAAGGATGAATAATTCAAATGAGAGGTCATCAACATATTTCTCTAGATTCTTTTGCATTCTCCAAAATGCTATGGCTTCCTGCACCAACTATGCAATTCAAGAGAGAGGAAGCTGACGAACTTCTAAAGCAACATAAAGGAGGAAACATAATTTTGAGCAATTACTCAGAGGATTCAACTAGTAAGCTTGGTACTTCCATAATCGAGGTAACTTCATTGAAATACATGTACAAATAATTACGATGGTTATTTGCTCACATTGTCGGCTTGGAATATACTATGTTTGTATTAAGAAATGTTATATATGTTATGCATTGTGCCTTGCATGAAAAAACCATCATTGATTGGGGTTATCTTATCTCAAATAAAATTTCCTTCCAATTAAATAATCTCAAAAAGACTCAAAGGTTTTATATGACTTATTACCTCATTTTCTCCATCACTCATGTCCATGTCGTTGAATACTTTCCATGGGAACAACATGTTGATTTTAAGTTGGAGCAAGTCTATGCATGGTATTCATTCCTATACAGACATAAAGCTCAGTACAGTTCCTGCCTAGTTCATAATAAGTTCATTTCATAATTCAAAAAATATATATTTGGGTATAAAACATTAAGGTTATCCCTACAAGCAAATTCCTTTCTCTATGGGAAATGGGTTTATGAATTGTACGAAGAATTTACTGTAATTAGATTATTTTCTAGTAAGGAGAAGCCTTTCCTTTTACCATTTTATACATCAGATAAATTCTTTGTCGGAGAAATATGCAGACAATACAATACTTTGTCCCACTTCTTCCATGATAAGAGGAAAACGAAATTCATACCCCTACCATGGAAATTGGGAATTTCATTTTTTAGCATATAACTCACCTTAATGAAATGTTGGGACAACATGAAAAACTGGGTTTTAAGGAAGAAAAAATTGTTGAAGGTTTTGACCCAGACAACGAATTTACTAAAAATATGCAATTAGTAGGGTGTCACACTTCACCAAAATTTAACAATTTCAAGAGGGTGGCAAAGATAATTTAGATCTCCAAGAATTAGCAGCCTGGCAAATTTCAAATGACACAAGAGAAATAAACATAATAAATGAAAGACATAGACAACACGGCAAAAACAATAAGTCAAAACCCCAATTCACCAAAAGAATCCCAAAGAAGCACTCCATGAAGAATGAAGAATAGAACCAGTGGAATGGATACTATAAAAACATCAGTTGGAGGCTCAGATGACGATGTAGATAAAGAACCACCAAGGAAAAGTTTCCAAAAATCACATATTACATACACTCGTGTGAAAAGAAAAAGAAATATATCATCAATAGAATTAAATGCACAAGAAGTCCAAGAAATTCCCCATGCAATGGACATGGATGAGTTCATTGAATATCCTGACTGGTCTACACAAAGGTTGTTAGAAACAAGAGAAATTGTTGATGTTATAATAACCTAGGATCCTAAAATATTTGAAGAGGAATCTGTCATGTTGCACCATGCAGGATACAATCGTGAAACTAAGAAATTATTGTTGGAAAAAGTCAATAGCAAGATTCATAAAAGCTCACCAGAATGATGGAAATCTTCAATTGACTTAGATGGAGTAGCACCATCCAAAATTTCATACTTCCATGGAGCTATTGGAGAGGCATTAAGACAATAAATTGATAACATGGAAAAAGAGAATTCATAATTAAAGAAGGGGATAAAAGAATTCAGCCTACACTTGAGTTAGAGGACATCCTGGAAAGCAGTACAAAATAAAAAGGATCCTCAAGTTTGTTAACTCCTCAAATAAATCAGTGGATTTTATTTGGTTTTTAGATGATAGGTTGAGCTCTAAATTTGATTTCAAAATTTCTATAGATAGGTTAGAGAATCTGTCATTCCAAAATAAGCTTAAAAGCAATGTTGATTTTGGTTCAGTCAAGAAAATGGCAAAATATCAGGTTTCGGTGGTTTAGGCGAGCCTCCAGTGTGCTCATTAACCACCGAAAGTGTTCATTTTCGGCAGATAAGGGGTCGAGGCAGAAGGCAAGCAACCACCGAAAATGTTTGAACGGGCAAAAAGAAAGCTCGTGCTTTCGCATGAGCCAGATGTCAAAAATCGTTGCAATGATGAGAAATACAACCGCCGAAAGCTCGCAATGTGGGAGATGATGCACATTCGTGGTGTTCATCCGAAAGGTTCGAAGCACCTACGTCTTATCCATTGCATTGATCATTTAAAATCCACGCAGAGCGGTTATTGACAGGTATGATTGTACAGGGTTCCCTCCATTTCAGTGGTAAGTATGCCAATCATCATTACCAGGTCTTTCCTTCATCTGTAAACTCAATGAGTTATAACGAATCCTGAATATCGCTGAAGATAATCACAAGTCCACGATCTTATCAGCAAAGCATATTTTCAAAATTCTGATCCCGCGTTCTCTAGCGATTGTCGAAGTGTCTCCGGGTTCAGCAGGCATCCCGAGTCAAAGAAACCTAGGTGGGTTATCAGGTAACATCGGAAACCGTTCTCTTTCAAAGTTTCAGCAATTCAATTGCCCCCCGAAAAGCTAAAGTTTCGGCATTTCTCAGCTAGATTGTCATCCGAGAGTGGGACGGTGCTTTAGTGAGTTCATTAATCATATGCTTTGTCATCCGATCTCACTGGTCTTTTTGCATAAGTGGTATCGACTGTATTCCTACTTCCCAGAACCATTACCTCCCGAACATTTTAATCCCCCACAGTTTCAGGTACAGTCGGTGTCGAGTCATGTCAAAAGTAAGTCCTTCTTTGAGGTCTGAAGTGGATGGCATGTGGTATTTTGAAGATCATCCAGAGGTCGCAGAGTGTTTTAAACAGGTCGGAGTTTTCACCTATTGTGAAAAATTGACAACCTTTCACCAACAAGTGGCTGAAGCATTCGCCCACTCTTATGATGGAAGGATTGCAAAAATAGATAGGGAGGAGTTCATTATAGATGAAGCAGCTATTGCCGAATGCACAGGGTTATCCATAATAGGGGAATGCTGGTTTAAAACCTCTTCACCTTCAAATGTTGAATTCAGGTCATATATGTTACCACTGCATAAAGCTTTGACTTGGAAGAAGGATATTCCCATGTCCTATCTTGAATCGAAGTGGCAGTCCCTGCTGAGGGCGATTTTAGTATATATCACCTGTGAAGGGAGTTATAACAAGGTGATGTATTACCATTTTAAATTGTTGAACCACTTCACAGGCAGAGAACACTTAAACATACCTTACTTCTTCCATAAAACCCTGACTAAGATGGAAAAATAGGTAAAAGAACAGCCTACTAAAGTTATAAGTAGGTTATCACATCAGGGGATGATTACCCTCCTTGTGAAAGAGGCTCTACAGAGGAAACAAATTGAGTGGAGCTTCTTCTTGTTTTGGAATGAGTTTCAGACAGAAAGACCTCCAGAGATAAAAGAAAAGAAGTCTAGAAGCAGAAAAGATCCTACTCCCAAGAGTAGTCACAGGAGGAGGAAAGGAATTTCAATGCCCAGAGATTCTATAAAAACATCACCCAGCAAGCAGGGAGGAATCAAAAGGAAATTACAGTTGGAAGATAAAAACCCTCTCACAGGAAAAAATCTTCTCAACCTACTTTATAGTGACTCTCATTCAGAGCAGGGGATGGCAAGAACACAGGAAAACTTGCAGATCAAACAGGAGGTAAAACTAAAGATCAATATACCTCCATCAAAGACTTCAGAAACACACAGGCAATCAGAAGCAGAAGCTTCTTCAAGCAGACCTAAGAAAGGTAAGACAAAGAAAATCAACATGCTGCTACGAGAGATCTATGAGATGGAGGTCCTGGAGAGGGTAATCAAAAAAGAAAACACAGACCTCACAGAGAGAAATGCTGAATTATTCAAAGAGAATCAAACTCTTAAACAAAAACATGATAAAATCAAAGATAGAAACAGAGAGTTGATTAGAGAAAATATGAAATTATACAGGCAACTCAGGATTCTGAGGCTCAAGCTAAAGGAGTTTGAAGCACCTGAAGAAAAGCAAAATGGTTTGGATACTTTGGCTAATTTAGCCACAACTATAATAGATGTAACAGATTCCCCTACACAGTCAGCAAAGGTTCGTAGGTCTGCTCGAATCCGGACTACAGTATCTAAGAAAGTTTGAGTGCTAAAAGAGGATTCAGGACAGTCATTTTTGCAATTTTGAAACTCTTC
>JASDQU010371758.1:52423-64889 GCA_032191745.1 Picea mariana | reverse complement strand
CTCTGATACCAGTTGTTAGAAAAACAGGACCGTGGAGCAATAAAATAAAAAAAATGCGGAAACAAAACACAGAAGATACACAATACAATAGAGACACAAATTTACGTGGTTCACCCAGTGTGGGATACATCCACCAGAGAAATTGCTAGGCCTTTCCTTTATTATTATCCAGCATATGAAGGGATACAACCTACAGAGGTTTGCCTTCTAGGGAAAAAACCCTAACATAATCTCTACCATTAGATCTAAGACCTTATAATGAACGGTCCAGATTTACAATGAAATTACAATATACATTTACAAGGCAATTTTTCCTTCAGGGGCTTCGCCCCCAAACCCCCGCTTGCCCCCATACCCCCCATCCAGGGGGANCCCCCCTCTGCACTCCCCCGCATGGAAGAGTGTACATACTTATGGGGTGTAAATACTTCATGGGGCATAAACACGGCTGAAAGAAAGGACCTCTAAATCAGGAAGATAACCAGGCTCCACAACCAACAATTTGTTTTCAAAAATAGATTTGAAAAGAGGATATCACCAGATAAGGATGAGAGAAGGTGATGAGTGGAAAACAACCTTAAAGACTAATGAAGGGTTGTATGAGTGGATTGTTATGACATTTCGCTTAACAAATGCCCCGAGTACTTTTATGAGGTTGATGAATGAGGTATTGAAAGATTTCATTGGTAATCTTGTGATTGTATATCTGGATGATATATTGGTCTTCAGTAAAACTACAAAAGAGCATCTGAGACACTTAACATTAGTGATGAGGGGGTTGCAGTGGGATAAGTTGCTGGTAAATTTAAATAAATCCTCTTTTATGAAGACATAACTCATTTACTTGGGTTTTTTGATCTCTTCAAATGAATTGAAGATGGATCCAGAAAAGGTGAGAGAAATCAGAGAATGGTTGTCACCAAGGAGTATATTTGAGGTGAGAAGATTCCATGGATTAGCGAGTTTCTATCGGAAGTTCATTAGAAATTTCAGTGGGATTAGTGCACAAGTGATGGATACGGTGAAGAAAAGAAACAAGTCTTTTAAGTGGATGAAAGAGGCTGAGAAAAGTTTTAAGATATAGAAGGAGAAGATAACAAAACCACTGATTATGGTCTTGCGAGATTTCGAGAAGACATTTCAAGTAATATGTGATGCGAGTGGAGTTTCATTTGGAGCGGTCTTGAGCTAAGATAATAGGCCTATTGCATATTTCAGTAAGAAGTTGAATGATACTAAGAAGAATTAATCCACATATGATAAGGAATTTCATGCAATAATTCAAGACTTGAAGAAATGGAGACACTACCTTGTTCCAAAATAATTTGTTTTGTATAGAAATAATCAAGCTTTACAATTCATAACCATACAGGAGAAGTTAAATCAGATACATGTTAAGTGGATAGAGTTTATGCAAAATTTCACTTTTGTCATTAAACATATTTATGGTAATGCTAACAAGGTTGTTGATGCATTGAGCAGGAGATGTTTGATTCTGTAGGAATTCCAAGTGAAGACCTTAGGGTTTGAACACCTTAAGGAGATATAATATGGTGATCCAAGTTTTAAAGAAGCATATGAAGCATGTGTGAATCTTTTGTTCAGAGACAGAAGTCAGTGGATAGAGTATATGATTCAAGATGGATTGTTGTTTAAAGGTTTCCAGTTGTGCATACCGAAGTGTTCGATGAGAGAAAATGTACTAAAGGAAAAGCATAGTGGGGGTCTGGCCAGACATTTTGGCCATGAAAAAACATTTGCAGAGTTGAAAAGTTCATACTATTGGCCAGGTATGAGAGAAGAGGTGAAGAAGTTTGTAAACAAATGTAATATTTTCTAGTATGCAAAAGGAAAGAAACAAAATAATGGATTGTATTAGCCATTGCCTATTCCAGATAGGCCTTGGGATGCAATAAGCATGGATTTTGTGTTGGGATTTCCAAGAACCCAAAAGGGAAGTGATTCCATATTTGTTGTAGTTGATAGATTCTCAAAGATGGCACACTTTATCCCATGCCAGAAGACTAGTGATGCAACACACATTGCAAATTTGTTTTTCAAGGAAGTTGTGAGACTTCATGGGTTAGCCAAAAGTATTGTCTCGGGTAGGGACACTAAATTTATTGGTCATTTTTGGAGAACATTATGGAAGAAGCTGGGGATAGAACTATCTTTTAGTTCAACATATCACCCTCAAACGGATGGAAAGACTTAGGTGGTAAATCAGAGTTTAGGAGATTTGTTGAGGAGTTTGGTCATTGAACATCATAGCCAGTGGGATCAAATTCTGTCACATGCAGATTTTGCATACAATGAATCAGTGAACAGAAGTACGGGAAATATTCCATTTGATATAGTGTATGGAATGAAGCCAAGAGGATTATCAGAATTGAGAGACCTCAAGCAGAGTGAATTCAGAAGCGCTGGAGAAGAAGTCTTCACTACAGAAATGCAGAATATTCATAATCATATCAAGGAGCAGTGGCAGAAAAAAAATAGAGAGTACAAACGCAGAGTTGATCAGCATAGGAGAGAACTTCAATTTGAAGTAGGAGATCATTTTTTATCATATCTCAGGAAGGAAAGGTTCCCAACAGGAACATATAACAAACTGGCGCTGAAGAAGATAGGACCATGCAAGATCCTAAATAAATTTGGTACCAATGCTTATGAGCTAGAGATGCCAAAGGATGTGGGTATATCACCCATATTTAATGTTTCAGACATGTATCCTTACAGTGAAAATGACATAGAAATATCAGAAGACCAACCATACATTCAGTGGGAGAAGCATATGCATGTAGTAGAAAATCCACAGATGGAAAACATCATTGATTAGAGGATTGGCAAGAGGACCAGGAGAAAAAATTATTTGGAGTATTTTGTAGAGTGGAAAGGACACCCAATAGAAGACGCCATTTGGGTAAATGAAGATGATATCCAAAAACATGAGAATTCATTGCAGGAGCTCATTGAGAGGAGTCCATGAATTTTTTTCCAGGGGAGTATGATGCAGGAGCATCGTCAGCAAAGCACACATGGAGAGATAAGTCAACACCCTAACACACCTTTTGAATCATTTTGGAATATTAAATGCTCACATTTCCTGCAAATATTTTTTAACGGGTTGAAAATTGAAGAAGACATAAATGCTTGGAAGCTGAACAATCGTGGGAGATCTAGGAGTTTAACTCTTAGACTTTAATGTAACAGTGCTTAAGGGGTAGTTAGTTTTTTTCTTCCAGAAGATAGGTAGTCAGAGGGAACCCTAGGAGCCCTTTGGTATAAGCAAAAGTGTTGTATGCCCAAATGAGGTTGTTGAGCATGATGGTAGCTGCAAATTAGTAGGAGATTGTTGTGATTTAGTTTTTTTTGAAGTTTAGTCGTTGTTGTTTTATCATATTTGTATCCATTTACATTTGAATGAAGATAACAGAGAGATATTAATCCAAATGCATGGCGTTTTTGTTGCTTAAATATTTTTTGTTATTTTATGTTTCATGAATGTATGATTTATATTGTTGAATGTATGAATCTATGAAACATTATATAAGTTTCACTTGTTTCTCTTCCATGAGATTACGCAAGGAGTGCGTATTGTTCGCAAGGAGTGCGCTGACAGAGTTTGATTCGACTCAAAGCTCAAGAGAGATAACGTGGAATTTGTATGCAGAGTGTGCATATCATCCGCAAGGAGTGCGTCGATGGAGTCTTTGATTCAGAATATCAAGAGGAGTAGCTCAAGAGGTTGCTCACAGAAGTGTGTATGTGAAGATATGTTGCAAGGCGTGCACAGATCCAAATCCAACTAAGTGTTGAAGAAAACCCTTTAAAGAGTTAAAGGTTAGGAGGAATATAAGCTTCGAAGAGTTAACGGGAGAAATCTTTGAAAGGGAGGAGCCCCTTAAGGTTTTTCCAAATTAACGACCAAGATCCCTTCAGGAGGAAGCGATATCATTCCAGACCATCAAATTTGGGAGAGTTGTACGTTGGTTAGCCGTAATTTCTTTCGGGAATTCATAAATCAGAAAGTTGGGGTGTAGAAGGGTGAAAATCGACGAATTTTGAAGCTATGAAGAGATCCCAACTGTCTCTCTGTANGTGGCACTTGATATAAGATTCCAGGTACAGAATACTTCGGAGAAGAGGAGTGTCAAGTCGTGCGAAACTCTCGAAGACTGGAGTCCGAACGAATCACCGTCGTTGGTTGTGGGAGATATGAGAACCATAGATCTACCTAGACGAGTTCGCAATTCGAGGTTCAGACGAAAAGGGTACAGTTATTGCTAAGAACATTGAAACCTAAAGTTACAAATCACTCAGGGAATTAAGCATCGGGTTATATCCGAGGTCGCATGTGGAGAAGGGCTAGCATAAAGGAGCTAACACCTGAATTTTCAAGATTCTAAAGAGCTAGGAAAGGGGATAGCGGGTTCCATATAACCTGCACCTAAGGTGATAAAAGGGCATGTGTTTAATTTAGTTTGGGGCCAACAAGGCCTAGAGGAGCTAATCTAGCTTAGATAGTTGACGATCCTTGACCGGGAGGTCGTGCAGCCT
The DNA here is from genome assembly GCA_032191745.1 of Picea mariana. Classification (NCBI taxonomy): domain Eukaryota; kingdom Viridiplantae; phylum Streptophyta; class Pinopsida; order Pinales; family Pinaceae; genus Picea; species Picea mariana. The sequence continues at coordinate 60,329 of JASDQU010371758.1, read as the reverse complement.
CGAGGAGAGAAGGGGGGTTTGCATCATCAACCTTTGGGGTCTCCGCGTCATCCTTACGAGTATTCATCTTGTCATCTTGTCGGAACGTAACTTGGCATAATTTTGTCCCTCCCTCTCACTGCCATGAGTTATATTTTATGATTGAATATGATATAATGACAGTTCCAACTCATGATATTTTTGTGCTTGACTTATCGTTATGTTGGTTTGTGATGAAGCACATGGGTGGATATTCTAATACAATGTTAGGATGGTTGTACTAGTTATATGATTATACCTATCATTTTAGTATAGTTTCATATTTTTTCATATACATGTTTTTTTTTTCATTTTCATATAATGGATACATGTTACGAAATTGCATTTCTTGCATTTTATCATTGGAAATTTTTCTTTATCATGTCATAGCTAAGGAAAATTTTATTTTCAAGTATGGTTTTGGATTATCACTAACATCCATTGGATAACATCGATTGGATAACATCCATCGGAAAATACTTCTAAAGTGTTTTGTCAGTTGAAGTGGGAGCATGAGTGTAGGCACATGTCACACTAGGAGATGTTGAGGTTCTCATGCGCTCTACGACAAGCTCATGTCCTCGTGTAGGAGACAAATGTTACCCCCCAACCTATGGGAAACTAAGGATATGATCTCTTGAGTCTTGTAGGTAGTATACATGGAGTGTCAAGATCCGAATGGACAACAAATCCCACATATCCCCTCCATATATCACCACTTATCACCGGAAGCAGAGTAGCGTCCACAACACTAGTTTGTCCAAGAGGACAATGGGTCTTGCTTCATGAGGTAACAATTCCAGTCTCATGGTAAGTGTCACTTTAATATTTGAACAATTTGAGCATGTTGCAAAGAGTCATTTCTTGATTATGGAACGTTTTCCTGGAAATTATATCTTTTGCCTAATTTCACTGTGGTAATTGTCATGGTATCTTAGTAATTTGGTCACCATCGGGAAAAGGTTTTCTACTGGGGGGTTTCCTTGAAGGGTCACCATACCATTCCCACTCATACTTACCACTTTCCACACTTCTTCCCTTGCACTTCATCATATTTTGGTTTTTGGGTGCATTGACCCCATGAAGGTTTTGTACCTCCTTTCATGGGAAGACAAGGCTAAAGGCCCAGAGGTGTTGTATCTGACATCATACATAAATTCTCGCCATAAATTCATGAGAGACATGAAACACTTCTCTATAGGAATAACAAACTTTTAAATAAAATAAATGAATAAAAGTTGTCCTGATTGATGGGGGAGTGCATTGTGGTGTTCTTTTATTTCTAGTGCACATAGCACCCAATGTGTTCTAACATCAAGTGGAATTGTGGTTCTCTTTTATTTCCATTGCACATAGCACTCAATGTTCGGACTTAATAAGAAGGAAAATAAAGGGCTTGGAAAAAGATTGCATTAAAAACAAAGGGAACTCAAGGATGTAGCACACCCTCCACAAAGGCACCCATAAATGAGACAATATGAATCCTTGATATGTCGATAAATCCATGCCCAAGAGTCTTTCCCCAATCCACCTCATACTCATTACATGATCTATATAGGGTGTTCTTGGTAAACATTCCTTGACTTGGGGATTGGAATACCCAATAGGGAACCATGACATGCCACCCATACCTAAATTTGGAAAAGTTTATAATGTCTTTGATCATTTGAAAAGGGGGGATTTGATGCACTTATTTAGGTGGTTCTTTTATTAAATGTGGCTTACTTGGCATGATTCATATGACTTGTGGACACTTGGAGGGAGTACTTTTTTGTCTCTATGGAACCTTGCCTAGTGAAGGATGATGGACCACACATGACATCACCTTTTATACTTGGATGTGGCCTTTTGAGGCCTAGGACGTCACTCTTTAGCCCTTGATGTCACCTTGGAGGCTAGGGTTTGATGGATGATGTAGTTTTGGAGGTGGTTTGATAGGAGGAGACACATGGCATGGAACTTTTTCACATGAGAGCATGAAAAATGGCCTTTGGAGGCCTAACGTTCTCTTCCTTGAGGCTTGATGTATCAATTTTCAGCCCTACATCACCCTTCTAGGACATGACATCACCCTTTTTAGGTTTTTACTTTATGTATTTTTCATTTTGCATATTGTAAAGGAAAATGAAGGGGGTCATCCCTCTTCTAATTTGTTGTTGATTATTTTAAGTGGACAAGTTGGTCAAGAAGGCATCGTATAAATAAAATACCTTCTAATTTCATTGTATCATCAATCATTACTCACCTTTTGTGAGAACAAGTCTGAAATTTTCTCCTTAATTGGTTATCTTGCTCTTATACACCAATGCAACTAGTTGGGAAACGTGTTCCTTGTCCCAAGTTGTCTTCAAGGAAAAACTTTTCCTTAGAATTCAAGGGTAGGTTGGATGCTTTAAAAAGAAATTTGACATCCCATTTTTTAATCCTCCCCTCAAGTAATTATCAGTCATTTTCTAGATTCTTGTTCAACCCTTCGCATGCATAGGGGAGTGATGAGATCCAGGGTAGTCAACCTTCAGGGTCTCCAAGTCAAAATTACGAGTATTAATCATGTAACAACCCTATTCAGAGGTGGATTGAGCATTCTTGTGGGAATTTGACTTGGCATAATTTTGTCCCACCCTCCCACCTCCCTGAGTTACATTTTATGATTAAATATGATATAACAAGAGTTCCAACTCATAATATTTTTGTGCTTGACTTATCTTTATGTTGGTTTGTGATGAAGCACAGGGGTAGATATTCTAATACAATGCTAGGATGGTTGTATTAGTTATATGATTATACCTAACATTACACTTAACATAGATTATACCTAGCATGTTAGTATAGTTGCATATTTTTGCATATATATGTTTCTTTTTTCATTTGCATATAATGGATACATGTTAGGAAATTGAATTTCTTTCATTTTATCATTGAAAATTTTGATTTATCATGTCATAGTTAAGGACTTTTTTCTTTTCAAGTATGGTTTTGGATTATCACTAACATCTGGTGGATAACATCCACCAACAGATACTACTAAAGTGTTTTGTTGGTAGAAGTGGGTGCATGAGTGTAGGCACAAGTAACACCAGGAGATGTTGAGGTTCTCACGCACTCTACAGTGAGCTCATGTCCCCATGTAGGAGCCATATGTTATCCCCCAGCCTATGGGTAACTAAGGAGATGATTTCTTGAGGCCTGTAGGTAGTAGACACGAAGTGTCGAGAGCCGGATGGATAGGAAAGCCCAGAGAGCCCCTTCGTACATCACCACTCATCACTAGAAGTAGAGTAGAATCCACTACACCAGTTTTTCCCAAAGGACAATGGTTCTTTCTTCATGAGGTAACAAGTTTGGTATCATGGTAAGTGCCACATTAATATTTGAAGCATTTGAGCATGTTGCAAAGAGTCCTTTCTTTATTATGGAACGTTTTCATGTAAATTATATATTTTTCCTAAATTCACTGTGGTGGTTTTCATTGTATCTTAGTAAGTTTATCACCCTTAGGAAAATGTTTTCTACTGGGGGTTTTTCTTGAAGGGTCATCATACCATTCCCACTCATACTCACCACTTTCCACACTTCTTCCCCTCCACTTCCTCATCTTTTGGGTTTTTGTGTGCATTGACCCCAAGAAGGGTTTGTACCTCATTTCATGGGAAGAAGGGGATAAAGTCCCAGAGGTGTTGTAGTTGACATCATACATAAATACTCACCCTAAAGTCCTAAGAGACATGAAACGCTTCTTTAGAGGAATAAAGAACTTTTAAATAAAATAAATGAAGAAAAGGCATCATGCTTTATGGGGGAGTGCATTGCAGTGTTCTTTTATTTCTAGTGCACATAGAACTCAATGTGTTCTGACTTCAAGTGGCATTGCAATGCTATTTTATTTCCATTTCACATGGCAATCAATGTTTGGACTTAATAAGAAGGAAAATAAAGTGCTTGTAAAAAGGTTGCATTACAAATAAAGGGAACTCAAGGATGTGGCAGACCCTCCACAAAGGCACCCATAAATGAGACAATATGAGACCTTGATATGTCGAGAACTCCATGCCCAAGAGTCTTTCCCCAAACCACATCATATTCATTACATGATCTAGATAGGGTATTCTTGGGAAACATTCCTTGACTTGGGGATTAGACTACCCAATAAGGAACCATGACACCCCTCCCATACCTAAATTTGGCAAAGTTTATAAGGTCTTTGAGCATTTGAAAAGGGGGGATTTACTGCACTTTTTTAGGTGGTTCTTTTATTAAATGTGGTTTACTTGTCATGATTCATATGACTTGTGGATACTTGAAGGGCGTACATGTTTGTATTTGCAGGACCTTTCCCGGTGAAGGATGATGGACTACACATGACATCACCTTTTATACTTGGAGACCTTTTGAGGCCTAGGAAGTTACTATTTATCCCTAGATGACACCTTGGAGGCTATGGTTTGATGGATGATGTGGTTTCGGGGGTGGTTTGATAGGAGGAGACACATGGCATGGCACTTTTTCACATGAGAGCATGACAAATGGCCTTTGGAGGCCCAACATTCTTTTCCTTGAGGCTTGACGTCTCAATTTTCATCCCTACGTCACCCTTCTAGGACATTACATCAGCCTTTTAGGTTTTTACTTTATGTATTTTTCATTTTGCATATTGTAAAGGAAAATGAAGGGGGTCGGGCCTCTTCTAATTTTTTGTTGAAAGTTTTAAGTGGACAAGTTGGTCAAGAAGGCATCATATAAATAGAGGACCTTCTAATTTCATTTTATCATCAATCATTACTCACCTTTTGTGAGAACAAGTCTGAAATTTTCTCCCTACTTGGCTATCTTGCTCTTCTACACCAATGCAACTTACTTGAAGGATCAATTTTGGGATACTTTTGTTGATTTTTAGATGGAATTTCTGTAATTAGGGCTTTATCTCATGCTATCTTGGCGAAGTAAGTGAAATTTCTGCAATTTTATCTTTGTGCTATCAATGCTTCATGGAAATTTCTCTTTTTCATGCTAGAAATCTTTCTTGGTTAAACCCTAAGAGAGGAGCCTAAGTGCTTCCTCCTCTCACAAGGTTATTCTTGTTCAAAATTGGTGAAATCTCCTTTCTAGGATTAGAATCCTAAAGCCCTAAAGTGCTATAAAATTAGGATTTTATCCCTAGACACTTGATTTCTTGACCTAGTTGAAGTATTAATAAGGGAGTTCAAAATTTCTTGCACTCTAGCAATCCTTCTACTCAAGGTTTAAACTATAAGCCCCTAATTTTCTAGCACCTTAGAGTTTAATCCCTACCTCTTAGTCTTTGCTAGATTAATCTTCAAGCATTGTTGTATTGTTGTTGTAAAGATTCCATAGCCCTCAAAGGCACTGATTATAAAACTCTCTTGTGCTGAAATTTATCAACAAACACTCTCTTTCAATTCTCTCAAGCTTTCTACTAATTTTCCTAAGACTCATACTCATTCATTTGCTAGTATACTTCGTGTTGTTGCAAAAATTTGTTACACCCATATGAACACACTCTTGTTTGTTGCATACACTCTTGAAAAGGTGGCCTAGCATGTTCATAAATTGTAGATAACAATTGGATATTACTCTAGTGGATGTGTGCTAAGTTTACATTGTCAATTGTTGCATTTTTTATTGATAATTATTGTTGTTGTTATAATTTACTCACTACTATTGTACTACTGCTCATTGCCGCAAATTCATAAAATCCATAGCAATTTCATTGTCTAGTGTTTTCAAGGAGTATTTATTGCATGTTTGGACTTGGAAATGAATATTTTCTATAAAGTGTTCTTGTTCCGGGCAGGTACTCAAAAAATTCCATACTCCTCCTATTTCCTTGACCTAGACTTTTCTTTAGGTGATCAAGAGAGGGGGTAGTAGGCTTGGCTACAATACTTGCTACTTTGATCCCTTGAGGTCACCAAGGAAACGTCCCTTGTGGTGGACCTCCTCCATCACTAAAATGAGTGAATTTCTTACTAAGGTGACAATGGTAGGATTTTCCATAGTTATGCAGATTTGGAGGACTTGTGTAGGGATTTGCACAAGTACAAATCCTACAATAACAAGACTATAACAATAAGATCCCAAAGTGAAATCAAAGAATTTTTTTCATAGATGTTGATGGATGAGTGCCTAAAATGGCTAGATTTTAAATATGCATGCATGTGGTCATGTGGCTAGATATGTAATTGCAAATCAAGTGTAGTGCCCCATTGAGATAATGGAGACAACTTCATGTAGGATTAATGAATTAGTGTGTAGTCATGGGTTGGGAAATATGCAATGAAATTTAGTGAATAAAAAAGAGGTGCTTCAATGTAAGTTCAGATGACTAGGAATGTTCACAAACTAGTTAGCATGTAGTAATGTGTTTTCATAACATTGATAGAAGTGAAATCATATTTAATGAATCAAAAATAGGTGTCTCAATGTGTTTACATGATTAGGAATGATCACAAACTATTTAACATGTTGTGGTGTCTTTGATAGAAGTCAATTTGGCATAATATCAAACAACTAATGGACAAACACAAATTAGGCATTGTAAATATCTATTGTGTTGGTACATGTGAACTAGAAAAAAAAGAGGGGATGATTGTTAACTAGTTTGTGAGAAACAATTGTATACAAACGAGTTTGAAGAGGGATATTTGAGATAGAAAGAGTATGTAAATATGAATAAAGAGAAATTAAAAGTAATTGTCAATTTGAAAACCCAATGACACCATGAGAGTTTACCACACAAGTATGTGTGACATTATAAAATCCAATATAGAACATCCATTCATTGCAACATTCTAAAATGCATTGTAAGTTAGAAGTTGGATATGTTGGGAATCAAAGAGAAGATAATTTTAACATCTATTTAGAAGTTTCTTTGACATTCCCACTTTGTACATACAATAGACATACTCTTTTAATATCATTGAATTATTTTTGTGATCATTTATTAGACATTAATAAAATTGCGCTTATTTTATATCATATTATCTAGGTGAGGGAGGGAGGGATGCAAATCCTAGAGTTTCCTAGATGCCAATAGTAAGATGTTGTTATTTACATTTCAAAACATCTTTCATATGTGTTTACTTTTTGAATGATATATTTTTCTAGCCTCAACAATGTTATTCTAAATGTATGTTGTGAAATGACATAATGATTTCACAATCACTTATTGAATTCAAAAAACGTGTCATGACCACAAGGATTGATTGTGACAATGGAAGAAAAAAAATAGACAACAAGGTAGTGGAACTCTCAATTAAACATTGCCTCATATCTGTTATGAAGAAGCATCGATGGAGTAGTGCAAATATATTGGGAGATTGATATAACTTGAGCATAAAACATTTCAAAGGAAAGTATAAGTTTAGATAGATTATATGTCTTTTATAGAACTCCATAAATAAGTTGTTAAATGAGGGAATTTTCATCTTCAAAAGAATTTTCTTATCCAATTTTGTGTTGATTGTCCCCTTTCCAAAGTCTTGAAAATTGGTCAAGTGAAAAGACTCAACGTGATCCAAGCATAAAACCAACAAGATTTTCATAACCATGGAGAAAATTTATATCCCATCGGATCTAAAGAATATGTGAGATTTAATTGCTTGTTTATAGAAGAAACATCAAAATGCACATGTGGTAGTATTCTCTTTATTTTTTATCATGTTGGTCCAAGGGTCCAGTGTCAAGTCAAATTTCGTAGAAATGTTGTTGGGTCCTGTTGTAATTCAAGTAACTATGGTGTTCCTCCAAGTTGTCAGGACTCTCTCTATATAGGAATTATTTCCTATCTTTTGAACCTTAACCCTAGAATGCCTTTTGAGTGAATTTGTAAATAAAATTTTGCAAGTCTTTTTGTCGGTCTTGTTCACCA
>JASDQU010371758.1:36172-52373 GCA_032191745.1 Picea mariana | reverse complement strand
GCCACTCTTCTTCTCCTCTCTCTAACTGGTAATTGCAGCTTGCCTCATAAGATAATGAGCAAGTGAGTTGTGTGTTAGAAGTGAGGCGCTAGCCTCCTATATATACAAGACTGGCACATGTGAAAGGGTTTCACTAGTAGGGCCGACCTCTCACTCTGGGTGGGTAAACCCACCTTTAATTAATTATGGGTCTTCAATAATAACTATTGGGCCGACTTCTTATTCTGCCCTTTATAATTGTCCGATGACCAATCCGTAAAAGGGGATTTGGTCCTTATACAATTACCGACATGATTAATCCACAATGGGGATTAATCCTAATAATAAAATAACAATAATAATAAGAATGCTCTTTGCGGTTACATTATTTCAACATGAAGAGGGATATTTGAGATAGAAAGAGCATGTAAATATGAATAAAGAGAAATTAAAAGTAATTGTCAATTTGAAAACCCAATGACACCATGAGAGTTTACCACACAAGTATGTGTGACAATATAAAATCCAATATAGAACATCCATTCATTACAACATTCTAAAATGAATTGTAAGTTAGAAGTTGGATATGTTGGGAATCGAAGAGAAGATAATATTAACATCTATTTAGGAGTTTCTTTGACATTCCCACTTTGTACATACAATAGACATACTCTTTTAATATCATTGAATTTTTTTTGTGATCATTTATTAGACCTTAATAAAATTGCGCTTATTTTATATCATATTATCTAGGTGAGGTAGGGAGGGATGCAAATCCTAGAGTTTCCTAGATGCCAATAGTAAGATGTTGTTATTTACATTTCAAAATAACTTTCATATGTGTTTACTTTTTGAATGATATATTTTTCTAGCCTCGACAATGTTATTCTAAATGTATGTTGTGAAATGACATAATGATTTCACAATCACTTATTGAATTCAAAAAATACATCATGACCACAAGGATTGATTGTGACAATGGAAGAAAATAAATAGACAACAAGGTAGTGGAACTCTCAATTAAACATTGCCTCATATCTGTTATGAAGAAGCATCGATGGAGTAGTGAAAATATATTGGGAGATCGATATAACTTGAGCATTAAACATTTCAAAGGAAAGTATAAGTTTAGATAGATTATATGTCTTTTATAGAACTCCATAAATAAGTTGTTAAATGAGGGAATTTTCATCTTGCAAAAGAATTTTCTTATCCAATTTTGTGTTGATTGTCCCCTTTCCAAAGTCTTCAAAATTGGTCAAGTGAAAGGACTCAACGTGATCCAAGCATAAAACCAACAAGATTTTCATTACCATGGAGAAAATTTATATCCCATCGGATCTAAAGAATATGTGAGATTTAATTGCTTATTTATAGAAGAAACATCAAAATGCACATGTGGTAGTATTCTCTTTATTTTTTATCATGGTTGGTCCAAGGGTCCATTATCAAGTCAAATTTCGTAGAAATGTTGTTGGGTCCTGTTGTAATTCAAGTAACTATGTTGTTCCTCCAAGTTGTCACGACTCTCTCTATATAGGAATTATTTCCTATCTTATGAACCTTACCCCTGGAATGCCTTTAGAGTGAATTTGTAAATAAAATTTTGCAAGTCTTTTTGTCGGTCTTGTTCACCATTCTGGTGCAAAATAATGGTTAGGTTTGGTAATGTTGAATTCTTGTGCTAAAATTGTGGTTGATAGTTATATTATTTTTTGGAAATGGTTTCTTTGCCCAAATTGGTTCTATCTATGAAAGGTCAAATGGATATTATTTTCATAAAGTTTCTATGGAGGCTATATTACACTAAAATTTAATGTACCAAATCACCAAGTAAGAGGAAAGTCACTAAACAAGAAGGTAAATAAAGAACCATAATCATATTGTTTTACCTATCAACAAAACTTATTGTCTTTGTTAGAACTTGGAGATTTTTTTATTACGGTGACAATGCATGTTTTGTTTGGTGGATTGTGCATAAGTGGAAGCTATTAATTGGCAATTCAATGCTTTGTGAGAAGCTAAGAAATTCCCATGAACCCAACCATGAAGTTAAAGAAAATTTTAAAATGCCCTCATGTCCATCAAGAAAGGTAAGGGCCTACAATGCTAGGGTAATATGGGGAATTAATTAAGGACCACCACCACAACATCAAGATGACATCAAAATTACTAGTGTGATAGATACATGGGCCTACTCATCTCCTACCACATGGAAACATGGTTAGTGAAAGAATGTTGGGAGACAAGTAGTTTCTCTAGTTTTTAGCATGTAGTATTAGGACATGCAGTGAAGCCACATTAGGTTCCTCATCTTACTAATTGACTAAATACTATATTTGGAATTGAAGTGGATTCAAATGCAATTTATCAATATTTTGGGACTAGGATTTAAGCAAATAAAGGACAAATCTAACACAAATATATCCATGAAATGGGATTTGGGTGGTTTTTATTGTAAAGATAAAAACAATTTAGGGTTCCTCAAATTTAAAGCACAATTGTTGAGATTTTCTGCAACACCCCCTCTCAAAACCCTAAATACATGTAATTAATCACGATTAGTGATTTCCATGCAATGACATGTAAATATTGTAAATGTATTATTATTTAATTGTAAATGCCAAAACTAACTGTGGGGTGAAGCCTTAAAGTACTAGCCATGATATCACTAGTGGAATGAGAGGAGGCCCTAATAAACTAAAGGAATTCAAGCCTTATTCATATTAATTCCATTAGCCCTGATTTCAAGAAAAAATAGTTAATGAGGGAGGTTGGTAGTTGAATGACCAACCACCCCTATGAATGGAAGTATGGAGGGTTGTCAGAAGGGATGGGAAGTTGTCAGCTAGAGGATAGTAGGAAAGATCACCACGGGTCCCCATGATTGACCCATGAGTTTCCTTCTAACAGAATAAATAAAAGGACAGGTCGAGAACCTTCCCAATTCATGTGTGCAAGAAAAGCACATGAGGTCGGATGAAAGGAGGACAGATTAAAAGACATGAAAAGAACTCAAGAGAGTTCAGATTGGGAAGAAGAGGGGATTGACTATGAAAAACATAGAGGGGTATAAAAATAGCTTGAACTCTGAATCTTGGGTCTGAGAACCCAAAAAACTCGACCAGAGATAAGAGGTCCGTGAGCTTGATGTTGGGAAGGCATTTGATAAACCTCAAAGAGGCCTGGTCTAGGTGGGTGTAAGGAAAATGTCTACCAAGAGTAGAGTGAAGGAGACTGACCTTCAAATCTTACTAAGAACTGGAGAGAGATTCCCTAGTGGTATCATGGCTTGGCACGGGGGTGGCCAGAATGATAAGAGTGAATGCATATGAGCCTACGGTTGGGTGGAAAGGTGAACACCCATAGTCAGTTGGTTGGATGTAACTTGTAACTAGATAAGTATCTCATAGACTCTATGTAATTGAATTGAAATGCATGATTGAATTCATGTACTTGCATTATAAATATACATGCTTGATTTATAGTAATGATGCTTATTGTATTAGAAACTCTTGTATTTGAGTGACGATAGTGTTAGAAAAATGGGTGTGTTCATTTAACCATAGACAATATAGAAATATTGTCTCCGAACCATAGGGACAAAGGCCACCCCCGAGCACCTTAACCTTGAAAGAGAGAAGAATTCTGGTAGTGAATAAATAACCAACCAAGTCTAGTGCACCAAGAAAATATAACCAAAGTCCAAGCTAGAAATTGAAATACAAGTTGCAGCAGCTGCAACTGCAGCTCCTCTTCAAACTTGCACACAACTGGTCTTATGCAGTTGCAAGTGAGTGTGTGTCAAATGAGCTCTAGTGCCCTTTATTTATACTGCTCCATTTTGACTGGCTGGGCTGAATTCTCTTTCTGGGGGATAATAACTCAATACAAATTATTATATTAAGCCAACTTGTCTTCTAGGGTTATTTTCCAAGGATTTAGGGTTTCTCTTGCTTCCCATAATATTCTAGTCTCGTCAAAGGTTACCAGTGGAGGTTAATACCTCCTGTAACTACCATAATATCAACACTCCCTCCTAGCTAGGGATGTATTAAAGGAAATAGCTTTGAGCAAAAACAAACCATTCAATCGATAGCATCATTACTATCCAATAGAACACAACTATGTCTATTCATATTAGTATACAACTATTATCCAGTGGTACACAACCACTCTCAGTAGCACACTGCTACTAACCAGTGACACACAATCACTATCAATGAATCCCATCCACTACATTAGCATACAACTATTGTCCAGAGACATACAGTCTCTACAACAATCATATCATCTCATATCAATATGCATAAAAAATATCATGATACAAACTGAGTCTTCTGGTCCATTCTTCCACTCACATCTATGAGATATGTAAGAGCATCTGCCCTCAGAAGGTAAAATATCATCCATGGACTATCTGGACTATTCTTCCCAAACATAGAAGAATAATTTTCCCTGATTTCTGAGCCTGGACCATTCCTCTGACACTAATCATAGTGCAACCTAGAGATAATGAGTCTTCCCTAGGGAATGTCTGTCCCTGATTGTTGAACCTGGACCATTCACCTAACTGGGCCATTCCTCTGGCACCAATAATAGTTCAACCTGGAGAGAATGAGTCTTCTCTAGGGAATGAATGTCCAGACCATTTCCTAAGTAAATTACTATCCTGCACCAACCCCCAAAACATACCATTCTTCGAAACTAATCACAACTGTGAATTTCGAAAGAATGATTACCTAACGAGGCGGACCATTATACTTGACCACTACTCAGAGTGACTACCAAGAAGAATTATTTTCCTAGACCATTCCCCCACACTAGCCACAAGGGGAATCATTGTCTATGGTACATCAACAATCTATCAGACAATTTTCATTACAAAAATGACTATCCGATCTGGACCATTTTCTGAACTGGAAAATGCATGTCCGTCATAAATCTCGAACTAATTTCCAGACTGGAAAGGAACTACCCAACATTGACCATTTTCCAAACTGGAAAATGACTGCCCATGAATCAATAATATATATTAGTGCTCCCTCCCAACCGGAGCCATCTCTTCCCTTTCATTTAATGGATTTATCTCCATGAGCCCCATCTTGTCCCTTAAGTACACAAAATTTATTCTGGACAAATGCTTTGTCAAAATATCTGCTACATGCTCATCTGTGGAGATATACTGGAGTTTCACTTTTCCTTCCTGGACTTTATCATGAATAAAGTATTATTTGATCTCAATATGTTTCGATCGGTCATGAAACACTCAGTGTATCGATAGCCTCATACAACTTTGATTGTCATAGTATATTACGGTCGAATCTGGTACTTGATCAAATAATCCAGAAATTAGCTTCCCCAACCATATTGCTTCGGTACATGCTTCACATGCTACGATATATTTTTCTTCTATTGTTCTGAGTGCGGAAGAATTTGGTTTATTGTTGGCCCATGATATCATAGCAGAGCCCATATTGAAACACATCCCTGAAGTTCTCCTTCTATCTTCTGCACTCCCTGCCCAATCAAAATATGTGAATCCATGAAGTTGTACATCATTGGATGAGGTGTATCTTAAACCATATTTTAGCGTCCCACGAATATATCTTAGAACATGCTTTGCAACTATCCAATGCTCATTTCTAGGTTCCACTTGGAACTGGCTTAAGGTGTTTACAGCAAAGCAAATATTTGGTCGAGTATTCACTAGATACATCAACAACCCAATCAATTGCTAATATAGGGACGGATCTACTAGATTAGAATCTGAGTCTCTTACTTTTCTTATATCCGTGGTCATAGGAGTGGCCATGGATTTGAAATTCTATCCAATCATGTTCTTCCTTAGTAGAACAATCCATATCTAGCAGTGCCACAGAAATACCTGAAAACCCTTTTTATTGTTGTGTAATGCTCCTTCCATGGTTTTGACATATACCTGCTCAAAACTCCCACTGAATGTGCAATGTCCAGTCTAGTACATACCATTGCATACATCAAACAACCAACTGCCCTCACATATGGAACATGAGACATGTCCTCCTCCTCTTCCTATGTCTTGGGATACTGATCCGCATATAACTTTACACCAAAAGGAATAGGGACCTTTACCGGTTTACATTTCTGCATATTAAACCTCTGCAATATTGTCTCGATATATTTTCTCTAATTTAACCAGATTTTCCTCTTTTTCCGATCTGTTTTAATTTCCATTCCCAAAATAAAATTTGAAGCACCGAGATCCTTCATGTCAAATTTAGAGGACAACTGAGTTTTCACATCGTGAATAATCTCCTTGTTGTTTCCTATTAGCAACATGTCATCCACATACAAGACCAAATAAATCAAATGATAACCAATTAATTTAAAACACACACAATGATCCTCTTTGCTTCTTGTGAAGCCAAGTCCCAACATATAAGTATCAAATTTTTGATACCACATCCTTGGTGATTGTTTTAAACCATACAGGGACTTTTTCAGTTTGCATACCAACTCCTTCTTTCCCTTCACAACAAAACCTTGTGGTTTCTTCATATAGATTTTTTCTTCCAGATCCCCATGTAGAAATGTTGTCTTCACATCCATCTGTTCTACTTCAAAATCAAATGCAACAACAATAGATAAAATAAATCTTATAGAATTTAACTTGGCAACAAGAGAAACAATCTCACCAAAATCAATTCCCTCAACCTAGGAATAACCCTTTGCTACTAACTGAGCTTTGTATTTCTCCACTTTGCCTTCTGCATTCAGCTTCTTTTTAAATACCCATTTGTTGCCAATGTTCCAGTCGACAACTCCACTATATCCCAAGCCTCATTCTTATCCAAGGCTGACATTTCTTCATCCATGGCCTTTTTCCAGAGCTTTCCATCCTCTGAATCCATTGTCTCCTTGATAGTTCTAGGATCATCATTAGTAATAAACAAAGAAAAATTTGAACGAAAATTAGATGGAGTATACCTTTATGGTAGCCTTCTTTCTCGAACCGATCTCCTCAATACTGGACTTCAAGGATCTTTTGCTTCTGAATCTTGTTCTTCTGTAGACACTGATTCATCATCCTTTAAATCAAACTCTATTTTCTCAGGTTTTTCCTTACTTGGTAGGACTTCTTGTTTAACAACATCCTTCATTTCTCTAAATACCACATCTCGGCTATGCACAACCTTCTTAGTTTATGGGTTCCAAAGCTTATAAACTTTGAGACCATCTTTACACCCAATAAAGATGCACTTTTTAGCCTTCTTATCTAGATTACTCATGTTTTCCTTTGGAACATGAACATAGGCCTCACAACCAAATACCTTGAGATGTGTGAGAGAAGGTTTCTTACCAGCCCATACCTCTTGTGGAGTCTTGTCATCCAGCGTTGATGAGGGTGATATGTTGACCAGGTAACATGCAATACCCACTGCCTCTGCCCAGAATTCTTTCCCTAACCCTGCACCACAGAGCATCCACCTTTCTTTTTCCATCAGCGTCATGTTCATCCTTTCTACAACTCCATTCTGCTGAGGTGTATATGGAGTAGTCTTTTGCCTTGCTATACCACACTTCTTACATAATTCTTCAAATTCATTCCTGCAGAACTCTACGCCATTATTTTTCCTCATCACCTTAATTATTTTCTTTGTTTGATTATCAACAAGATCCTTAAACTCTTTAAACCTATCAAAGACTTTAGATTTCTTCCTGAGGAAATATATACAAGTATTCCTCGAGAAGTCATATATAAATGAGACATAGTACACAAATTTTCCCAATTATGGAACCGACACAGATCCAAACACATCACTGTGAACTAGCTGTAAAATTCCTTCTGCCCTCGTTGCACCAGAGGGGAATATTACACAATTCTGCTTCCCATATACACAATGTTCACAGAAATCAAAATCCAGAGAGCATTTAGACATACCTTCAACTATAACTTTACCGTGTAGTAGTCGAAGACCCTTCTCTCTGATATGCCCCATTCTTTGATGCCACAACATAACCTTTTCTCCAGAGACTGTAGGAGTTCTTTCTTCTTCAAATCCAATATCAAGAACAATGGAACTATTACACCCATCATTAATAGTGCTTACTTTCAGCTTATACAGAGTTCCAAACCGAACTCACTTCAACAACACCATGGCTCCTTGAACCATCCTATAGGTTTCCTTTTCAAATATTGTTTTTACCCCTGCATCGTCCATTTTGCTTACATAAATCAAATTTATGGCCAAACTTGGGATGTGCAGAACACCAGGTAGTGTTCTAATCCTTCCATCTATGAGCCTCAACTTGACTTTTCCTCATCCTATGATTTTGGTTGTCGAATCATCACCTAGGAAAACATTACCTCCATCATACCTTTCATATTCACAAAACCACTCCCTGTGGGGAGTCATATTAAAGGATGCACCTGAATCAACCAACCATGCCCCATGATCTGCATGTGTTCTTGAAGAATCCAAGTACACATCCCCTCCTTCATTCTTGGAGGTCTTTTCTTATGTAGAAGGACCTTCTTCAAATCCCTTCTTTTTCTCAATTTTGGATCTACACTGCTTCTTGTAGTGCCCTTGTTTTCCACATCTCCAGCATACCTTTACAAACTTTCCAGGAGATTTAGGTCTACCCTTAGACTTATATATCCCACTTGAGGACTTAGATATATTTATTTTCTAGGAGCGTCCTCTTGCAAATAATGTGTATGTGCTCTATCCTTCCATGTTCTTCCGTCTCATATCCTTCAACAACAAGGATGAGACCACTTCATCAAACTTCAAGGCAGTTGTATTACTACCTATGGCCATAGACAGACTATTCCATGAGTCTGGTAAAGAGCACAGTAAACTGATACACTTATCTTCTTTTGAAATTTTAATCTCAACATATACTAATTGACTTACCATAGTATTGAAGGTGTTCAAATGCTCTTCCATCAAGTCCCCATCTCTCATCCTTAGGTTATACAACTTATTTCTCAGGAAAAGTTTATTTATTAGGGAGTTAGACTGATATAACTTCCCCAACTTATCCCATAAATATTTGATTGTAGCTTCCTCTAACATATTCAATAAAACTGAATCTGAGAGACACAGTCGGATTGTGCTCTTTTCCTTCCGATCCAAATTTTTCCAGTCATGTTTTGAATTTCCTGTAGGTGCAGTACCTAGATCCACCACGATTCATTGATCTCTGTCTACCAACAAATATTCAATCTTGAGCTTCCACAACTCAAAAAATTTCCCATTAAACTTGTCGATCTCCATTTTCAAACTGCTCTCCATTTCTTTTCACCTGAAAAATCAATACCATAGATCTCCCACTGTAACAAGGCTTATCACAGTCCTGAGAAAAACCCTTGACCACAAAGGCATCCCCCTGAAGCCAACAAATCTCTGATACCAAATGTAGATTTTAACCTTGTACAATATTTACTACAAACATATTTTCAGTAAAAGAACATAAAATATACAATGCAAAATATGCACATTTCACAGATATTTTTCCCCTGAAAACCCAAACCGAGAAAACCAACATATTCGATATTCATTCATAGTGATACATTGTTTACAATACAATATACATATAGGAGCTAGCGGCATCCAAAACCCTAACCCATTGACCTGGATTAGTCAACAACCCTAATTTCTTAACAGGAAATAGAAAACCATCGGCAAAAAACCATGTGCTGAAAAACCGCCCAACAATGGACATAAAATCGAGGCGACATAAAAAATAAGGAAAAAAAGGGACACGTTTCGCGAGGCAAAAAAAAATTCTCAGGGGCGCTGCCCCCGAACTCTGCCTGGGGGGATATCGCCCCCCTCAAACCCCCTTGTGTGCTCGATGCAATGTAGAAAACACTAGGTCTAGTCATGCAAGGAATATAACAAATACCCAACATATTTTTCCTTGGGTTTAGGCATGATTTCCCACACGTCATTTTTCATGATAGACTGGTATTCTTTTGTCATGGCTTCTTTCCACTATTTCTTCTTAGCTGCTTCTTCAAATGTGGTGGGCTCTTCATTTATAAGTTTTGTCATACATGCTGCATAGTTGGAGAATCTTTTAGGCTTCTTGCTTTCTCTGAAAGTTCCACTTGGAGCTTTGAGTCTTTCTGCTTCTTGTAGAGTAGCTTCAAGCCAAGCTGGACATTTTCTAGTTTTGGGTACAATGACTGATTCAATAGGTTCACATGGTTTCATCGGATGATCAAGTTGTTCTGGTTCTTCATTCTGACTTTCTGGAAGACATGTACTTTCTTCTCTTCATATTATTCTTCTTCCATGGATTCTTCTATAGATTTCTTGAAAGCAATCTTCTCATTGAAGGTTATGTCTTTGTTGAGTTCAATCTTATGTTGTTCTAGAATAAAGATTTTGTAGGCTTTGGAGGATTCACTATATCCAACAAATATGCCCTTCTTTCCTTAGGGTTCTAGTTTCTTCCTTTTATCCTTGGGGATATGAATGTAAACATGGCACCCAAAGATTCTTAAGTGTTCCACATTGGGTTTCTTTCTTGAAAAAGGATTCTTCTGGATTCATATCCTTCAATATGTAGTTGTGACTTATGTTTTGAACATATATTGTTGTCATGGTTGCTTCTCCCCATAAATACATGGATAAACCTTGATCGTTCATTAGTTCCTTCACGGTTTCCTCAATGGATAGATTCTTCCTTTCCGCTACACCATTTTGTTGAGGATTATGAGGAATGGTTAGCTCCCTCCTAATCCCCACTGATTTGCAAAAGGCAACAAATTCCTTGGATGTGTATTCTCCTCCATTGTCTGTTCTCAAAGTATTGATTTTCTTGCTTGCGAGGTTTTCTATTTTTGCTTTGAATTCTTGAAACTTACTAAAAACTTCGTCTTATGTCTTCAAGAGATATAACCAAGTCTTTCTTTAGTAGTCATTTATGAAGGTTACATAATAAAGATAACCTCCTAGAGATTTGATTGGCATCGAACCGCAAAAATATGAATGTATTAGATCTAGGATTTCCTTAGATCTATTATTGCTACTTGAGAATGACTTCTTAACATTTTTACCAAGTGCACATCCTCTGCGAATTCATTCATGTGTAGATTATAGTTCTAGTATTCCTTCAACCATTTTCTCGATAAAAGGTAATGCTTGATAGTTAAGATGAGCATGCCTTCTATGCCAAAGTTCACTGGGATTGACTTCATCATGTACAAGAGCTTCATCATTATGTTTTAGTAGTCTGTATAATCTTCCTTCACAAGTTCCAATAACTCTAGCATTCTTTGTGCTGGAGTCTCTAGACCAAGATAGTAATTCACCATCTACAGAGGCTATTCTATTTCCTTTGTCTTCTAGGAAAGATATAGATACAAGATTCTTTTCTAAACCAGGTAAATATAAGACATTGTTCAAATGAACATTGTTACTTGATTTCAATTTGATGGAGGCTTGACCAATTCCTTCGACTGGATAGGTGCTTTTGTCTCCAAGTTCTACCTTGTAGGATGTCTTCTTTTCATTCAGACTGGAGAGTCTGACCTGGTCTCTTGTCATATGCCTGGAAGCTTCACTATCAATTATCCACATGTCAGCTTCAACAGTTTCTGTAAGAGTTGAATAGTGTATATGATATGTCTTTTCATTCATGATTTATGTTGACTGATAGTTGGTCGAAATTTGACATTGACTAGTCAAATGTTGACTTTGACCCAAAATCTCAATCTTGATGTTTTTTCCTTCTGAGAGTGCCAATAGGTGTGTTTGACTAAGGCGCACTAGAATATCCTCTCCTTGAGTAAGGTGTTCCATCATAAGGTGTTGATCAAGAGTTCTTAGGGTTTGCAACTGCACCTGCTTGTAACCCTAGCGATAGTGCTTCAGTAAATGCAACTGCACCTATTTGTAACCCTACCAACAATTCTTCAACGAGCTTGATAATATTATGGCTTAGCTTCCTTCAAGTGGTTAGACTAATTGAAGGAGGTGTGGGCCCATAACCTGTTAGAAAAATGGGTGTGCTCATTTAACCATAGACAATATAACAATATTGTCACCCAACCATAGGCACAAAGGCCACCCCTGAGCACCTTAATCTTGACAGAGAGAATAATTCAGGTATAAAATCAATAGCCAACCAAGGCTAGCGCACCAAGCAAAGATAACCAAATACCAAGCAGAAAGTCCAAGCCAAAAACCAAAATACAAGTTGCAGCAGCTGTAGCTGCAACTCCTCTCCAAACTTGAGCACAAATGGTCTTATGCAGTTGCGAGTGAGTGTGTGTCAAATGAGCTCTAGCACCCTATATTTATACTACTCCATCTTGACTAGCTGGGCCAACTTCTCTTCTTGGGGGCTAATAACTCAATATAAATTATTATACTAAGTCAACTTGTCTTCTAGGGTTATTGTCCAAGACTTTAGGGTCTCTCTTGCTTCCCAAAATATTCTAGTCTCGTCAAAGGTTACCAGTGGAGGTTAATACCTCCCACAACTACCATAATATCAATAGGTAGGATGGCAAGAATGGTAGATTCCCTGCATAGTTGAATACAAGCGTCTTGTAATGTTTTGAGATAAAAAGAATGAACTTAATTTTATGGTTCACGTGTACTCAATGTTATATATATATATATATATATATAGATAGATAGATAGATAGATAGATAGATAGATAGATAGATAGATATAGATATAGATATATCCATCATTGTGATGGGAAATCCGTGAAAGGAAACTAGGATTATAAGTTAATAATTGAATGTAAAGTATTGAGACAAAGGAGGTGATATAACTCACCTAAATAGTCAAAGGGAATTGTTGGCATTGTTATGTATGAGAGGCCAGAGAAGGCCATAAACTATATGTTCTTCCCCTTTGATAAATTGGTGGGGTCACGGGACCTTGAATCCTCATTTGAGTGCTAGATGAAAGGCTTGTGCTTGTTGTGGATAAGGGAAAGAGCCCAAATAAAAATCCTTGAATTGACTAAGTCCTAAAATTGGATGAAAACCCATGTTTTGAGCTCAAAGGAATCACATCCATTGGCTCAATGGAGCGAATAGATCCAAACCCTTCATCAGAGAAGGTTACAATGCCTGTAGAGAATGTACCCGAGTCAATATGGACTGTTAATCGGAACCAGAGTGAGATCAAATCCTGATCGTCCATCACAGGATGCCATTCATAGTAAGTTGTGGATCTTGAGGAGTTGCACTCTGAAGGAGGAGACTCCGAGGGAATATATGGACCATTAATCGAGGATTAACCCAAGATTAACCTCTATTGTAGATCATTGTGATCTCGTTTAAGCTATATTTGGAGGAGAGTTAACGTCATCATGATGTGTCATGTTGACTTGGAACACCAAAGTGTCCATAGGTTTATAGGTGTCAATGTGTGAATGGAAACAAGTAATTGGTCGGTGGGTCAAACATAGACCCTTTGGGTGAATTAGGTATTATACCTTTGTTTTAACCTTGGTTGTCGGATCTAGATGTTGAAATATATCAAAACATTGATCGTAGAGGATCCTTCAGAGTATCCCACAGTTAGAGTAGGACGAGACTCCAAATTTATCGGAGTCGTCGATCTATCGAGGAAGAATTTGGAGTGATCATGACCATCCATTATAGTGGGACATTCAAAGTGATTTGATCCACTAGGAGGAAAGTACTCTGAAGGCAGGGCACTAAGGAGAAATCCTGATTTTCCATCGAACCTGGTTAGAAATAATCTTGATCATAGATCTTGGTGGTCTTTCGGGATGAATCTAGGAGGAAAACGACGTCATGTTGATGTAGATGGCAACACTTCACCAATGCTCAGAGGACAGGTGTTAGCACCTAGAGAGACGTGTCGAGTGCATTCGTGGGGACGTGCATGTCATGTGGAGTACACATTGAAGAACAATTGTAGCGCAGTGTTGATGCCACATGTAGTGGTCTTGTGGCATTGTAAAGGAATGATTGTGACATGAGGTGTGTGCCACGTATCTTGTCGATGTGTTTTGGGGGGTAATAGGTGTCTCCCTAGGAGTGGCCCAATACCGAGACCAAAGGAGCTTCGAGCTAGAGTTGTGATCATTGATTTTCTCAAATAGGAAGAGCTTTGAGAGGAGATCTCGACTGTCCTTCGGGAAAGCATGTTCGGAGTGATCATGCTGCAAGGAAAGGATTAACTCCAACGGGAAATCCTCGAGAGTCAACCTAGACCGTTGATCTTCCAAGGTTGAGGGATTTTGCTAATAACCTGAACCATTAATATTTAGTGGAGGGTCTAAAGAGATGATGTGGATGGTGCCACGTGTTATATTGCAGGCAGTGCCATGTGTCAAGCATAGGAGATGCCACATGGCATAGTGAATTGGCACTTGTGGGTGCACTTCTGTTCAAGATATGAGCACCACGTGTTAGGTGGAAATAATGCCACATGTCATGCAAAGGTGGTGCTACATGTCAAAAGGATTTGGCATGACTGAGAAGCCCCAATGGAATTGTAGTCATTCCTTGGGGAAGAATTTCCAGAGTGGTTCGAGTCATCAGAGTGAGTGACACACGACTAAGGGACCCCGAGAGGATATCACAACTATAGATCTACGAGTGGGTAAGATGCGACGATAGTTGTCAATCTTCCATAAGACCCACCAAGCTAAGAAATGAAGGGTTGACGTCATGAATGGAATAACATGTCAATAAGGCAACCAGAGTGACCTTGGGATGACATATGTCAATAATCAATTAGTTGATAAGATGAGAATTGTCCAGTTGGTCAGGAGAACCTTAGACCATCAAATAAATCTCACCCGTTGGACGAGAAAATCATAAGAGCATCTATGCCATCCATTCAAAAAAGTTGTGTTGGATATAGAGGAGGGAATATTCCTCGATGTCCTAGGTTCGAAGCAACGAAACTGCCTGACCCTTTCGAATGTTGAATGAATGGTATCAAAAAGGAATATTTTTCGATGTCATATCTATCAGAGGTAAGAGATGAGTGAATATGGGGAAGGATTGAACACTGATAATTGTAGGCTTACGTGGATTAAAGTTACACATCGACAAGTGAGGTGGGTGCCACACCGGTGCTATGTTGGCACCACATCAGATGACACGAGAGATTAGGTGCCATGTGGCAATAGGATAGATATTGACCATGAAAACTCAAGGACTTTGGAAAGCCATAACTTCCAATCCAGAGCTTGGATTTGAGCATGGTAACATTTGTTAGAAATCTCTTGACGAGTAGAAGATGATGTCTACCTTGATAAGAGTGTTTGATATGGTTGAGGGAAAGTGAAAAATTAATACCCCATCCCTTAAAAAGGTACTTAGGGGGTCAGGTCTATTACATTTTCAGCGAAAGAAAAAGACTTGGTTGTCCTAGTAATTATTGTGGTTGTCCTCATAGCTAGTAGTGTTTTCCCAACCATTGTTGTGGTCAGAGGAAGGGCTTCAATGCACAGATGTGGGACTTAGGGTTTCAGTGTGCAAAGGAAGAGACGGAGCTAGGGTTTTCCTAGAGTGAAGGAGATAGGGTTTTGGTGGGATTAACAACTAAAAAATGTGGGAAAACAAACTATAATCTATTACCTAAACCCAGTACCTACATAGTATATGAGGACAAGCATAATCAATCAAACCCTAAAGCATCCAAAAGGAATACATGCTACCTGAAAATGTGGGAAAAGGCACATAAGCCTTGAAGAGAAAACAATGGACAATCTAAAACCCAAAATACCGCTATTGTATCTGGAAATCAGCATGCATACATCATTTAAAGGATGATCAACAACATATGAGGGGAGGTAATTGTAGGCCAAGGTGTCCAAATGAGGCATAGGCCAAAAAATTTCATATATATACACAATCTCTTGGTCAAGATAGTTTTATATAATAAGGAAATCATTTTACTAAGAGATTTTATGTGTTTATCAATCTCTCGACCAATATATGACTCTTGAATAATAATTTGTTTAGGTTCTTGAATGAGACCCTATCTTACGTTTTTTTACCTTAATTTGTCATAAAGTGCAACATAAATTCATGATTTTACCCATAAATTCCCCATGGTATCCAAAATAAATAATTAAACATGTATTTAGTAGAACCATTCAAACTTACTTCCCAACAATCCAAAAAAAAAACAAGATGCCAAACAATGCATATTCCAAATATACATTTAGAAATTAACTAGATTAAAAATCAATGCATCGATGAGATCACCAATCTAA
>JASDQU010371758.1:5188-17761 GCA_032191745.1 Picea mariana | reverse complement strand
ATTATTAAGGTATCAAGTTTAACATGCTTGATAAAACTTGACACCATAATCCAATAAAATGCATTCCATTCAAGTGGTGGAGGAGGAATTCCAAGAGCCCGTGTTTCTAATCACCCACTAGGATCAACACTAAGGTTTACAAATAAATAAAAAATGAAGTCTCCAAATTTCATGGACATAACAATATAAATCGTACAAAATATCAATGAATAAGGTTAAACAATATTTCAAAATGTAACTAGTCCTTGATAATGATGAAAAAATTAAAGTGGCTTCAATTTTTTAGAAAGACAAGCTTACAACTATTTTCTATAGTGGATTGCTAAAACTGAAGGTATATTAGTACATTGAAGATATTTTTTCTAAAGATATTTTAGGACTTCGATAAGGTTTACAAATAAATAAAAAATGAAGTCTCCAAATTTCATGGACATAACAATATAAATCGTACAAAATATCGATGAATAAGGTTAAACAATATTTCAAAATGTAACTAGTCCTTGATAATGATGAAAAAATTAAAGTGGCTTCAATTTTTTAGAAAGACAAGGTTACAACTTTTTTCTATAGTGGATTGCTAAAACTCAAGGTATATTAGTACACTGAAGATATTTTTTCTAAAGATATTTTAGGACTTCGATAAGAAATAGGTATTTGTAAAACTCACTTGCAATAAATAGATAAATAGGAATAATAGAGAAATATCTTGTGAATAAGAAGTGTTGCAACTTATGTATCAAAGACATCATATTATTCACTAGTACTTCACTTATAAAGCTTAAGACAAAAAAATAAGGAAGGAGATCAAGTTGTTGGCCATAAGAAATGTGGAAAAAGTAAGAGCCATGGAAAAACTTATGAAAAAGAAGAATGGAATAATGGTAACTTTCATTTGTGGAGGATGATAAAAGGTCACAATACACACCCTTCCACTTTTGTGTAACCCAATAGTTGAAAGGAAAGAAAATGTTGTAAATGTGACAAAAAAAACGAACCCTATGTCACAAATGCTGAAAAAAAAATAAAAAATAAAAAAAACCTATTATAGAATAAGATTGGTGAAAAGCTAAAGGTTTCTATCACTTAGATGAAGAAAATGAAGAAATTACTTCAAAAGAAAACTCAACTCTTAAAGTGAAGAAGGTACTCCTAAAATATCATTATCATTCATAACCATCATAGTCATTTCACAAAGTTGAGCCTTAAGGACATAAGTATAAGTCGTGCACAAAATATAATTAACTTTCATGCTAGGATTGTCACAACCTAAAAGCCTAAAACTAAGAGAACTTAAAAAAAATAATGTCACCATATTAGTGGATTCTCCAAACTAGCTTATAATTTTATTATCATTAATGTTACAAAGAAGATAACTTTCTTTGTATATCTTTCTAGAGAAATAAAACTCAACGATAAGAAGTTGTCATAAAGTATCGTTGCAAATACAAAATTTTGAATTACAAATGAGATTTTATACACTCCCATTTAGTGGAATGAACATTGTTTTGGGGTTGAATGGTTAATTCATCTATAAGCTTACATTATCACTTTCCAAAAATAATTCATGATATTTAAATGGAAACAAGAAAAAGCTAAATTGTATAGATTTGAAACCCTATTTATCAAAATTAGCACTTCACAATTAATGAAGAAATTAAGGAAGAAGATAAATTGTAAAGGCCTATGACTTATACCAACATCATTAAATGAAAACAAAAATCGATACAAATCCTATGTCTAACAAAGAAGAAAGACATTGTACAAGATTTCAAGACACCAAATGAAAGGATTTCAAAGTATTATGTACACCCTACACTGTAATCTTGCTAGCATTTAGAACTAAATTAAAAACCATCTTTAATTAAATAAAAGTAAAGAAGAATACCTTCAAGAGAACATGCTCATCTGTAAACATCCTTCTTTACCTGTGTTTTATAGGTCAAAGCAATTCTGAAAGGAGAACTTGAAATATATAAAAAAAAGTCTTAATTTATAAGTTACATTAGGTGTAAGTCACTTTACAAGCAATTCTGAAAGGAGAACTTGCAATATATCAAAAAAATCTTACTTTATAAGCTAAGTTTTTTGTTTGTTTGCTAGTTTGTCCGTGACCTGCGGGACTAGCATGTGGCTAAGAAACCGCGACTCAGGGGCATCTAAGCTGTCAAAATCACCCAGGGATCGCACTCGGCCTGAGCCGCACCAACCCTTAACATGGTTGGATTTTTTGTCCCCACAAGTTTCGAACCGATGACTTAACATCACAGAGTGCCTTAACATCACACTCCGTAACCGACTATCCTACACCTCGGGGACTCTTTATAAACTACATTAGGTGTAACTCACTTCACAAATTATAATTTAATAGAAAGTCATAATGAGAACTTGCAATATATAAAAAATCTTACTTTATAAGCTACGTTAGATGTAAGTCACTTTACAAGTATAAGTCGCTTTACAAATTATAATTTAATAGAAAGTCATAATATCAAACTATAAATAATAACAAAGTTCTTAGAATAGTTGTTGCTTTTATAAAAGACCACATTCTTGTAATAAATATATATAAATAAAAGAGTTGTGCACCTTGGGTCAAGGATAAATGGCACTCAAAAGCACCACTTTTTCTAGTGATAGAGTTTCTTCTCGTGGTGGAAAACCTTGTTCTTTTAGAGGTTTTTCAACAATTTTAAATCAACCCAAAACTTCATATTTTTCTAAAATATAGTGCATCAATATAAACTTTTCCATGGAATTTGTTTTTGTGCATTTCGAGTACACCTTATTAAGCTCTTACACTATTTATTATCATCTATTCATTTCTTATTCAAATATTATGTTTAGTGTGCATCATTCTCTTGTGCTTGGTGTGCATTAATTTTATATCTTTCATAACTCATAATGTTAGCAATTTTAGAGTTCCAAAACATGGTACATACATGTTTCAATAACTTATAAACTAATCATTGGAAGGTTGTAAGGTTTTACATAATGAATTGGGTAAGCATCAACTAAAACTCTCTTATTGACATTTTTTTCTCTTTTTTCTAAAAAAAAATTGGTAAGTTTTCCATTTAAATTTCAAATTTGCAATTTCACCATGTCATGTGCAATATCACAATGATAATTTAAGAATTTTTTGAGGTCTCCAAATCGACCCAAATCATCAAAAATCCAATTCCAACAATAGACTATTTAGAATTCGAAATTTTGTTTTTTTTTTATTTTTCACTGGATTTCAACTAACCAGAAGTATTTTAGTTAACTTTTAGAAACACAGACTTTTTCATACGTTTTAGTTTTCAACATTTTTTTATTAATTTATTTTTCCTTCCACATACCTTTGTACCTTAACAATTTTTTTATTAATTTATTTTTTCTTCCACATACCTTTTTACCTTAATAGACTTAAACTCGGAGATTTTGACTCACTCAACTCATATAATGGTCATGCTCATTGTATTGAAAAAATACTATAATGGTTGTGTGAAAAAAATGGAGGATAAATATCACTCAATCAACAAAACACTATAAAGAGGATAATACCAAGTGCACTAATGACGATGTAGGGATGGTGCAACCCATACTACCACATCACAATAACTTTAGGCACTGTATAATTGAACTCTAAGTATGACATTGACATTATGACACATGGTGGGCAACGCTCCCTATCAACATTCACCATACTACTAATTGCTAAAACTCTTTATAACTTTTTGCGGTGTTCAACTACGTTAGTGAGTGAGTCTATTCTCTCTCATACAATTTTTTTTTGTTCTGTTCAACCAAATACTATAAAGACAAAAGTTCCATAATCAAAATCCTATCAATAAAATAGCATATAAAGAAAAAAGTTCCATAATCAAAATCCTATCAATAAAATAGCATTATAACTTTTAGCGAAATTCATATCAAACATGAAAATAATTTCCCAAAATTTCTCCCTAATTTACTCTCTCCCGTGATCAATCCAGAGTTCCTTGATGGTCTGTGGCAGAGAGAAACTTTGCATGGCCATTCATACACCTCTACATACTGTTCCGTATCGACAAAGTTCCTATTTAACGCTGTTCTGCCTATCGCTGAGACATTGCAGAGGATTTTGAACTTAGGTGACAAACGGTTTACCTTTGCTGAAAGCCAGTCTCATCATTGCTACAAGTACTTGCCCTTGCTGCTAAACCAATACTCTGTTGAATGTAAAGCTAAAAGCTATCAACGAAATTCAATTTTGATCAAGCCCGCTGCATGTTTTCTCTTCCCCCCGGAATTCTTGGGGATGAGGTCAATTTCATAGCTCCGGGCAATGAACTGAGGGTTGAACCAGGATTAATTGTGGTAATCTCCCACGAATCTAGAGCCAAACCACAGCCCAGCTGACAAAGCCCGCTACATTTTTTTAGAAACATAAGCTTTTTTCAGCAATTTCATGAAACTCCGCTTAACCGAACATCTTTCAAAGGTTCCATCGTATGGAGAGAGAATGCCCATGTAACCAGCTGCTGCAAGCTGAGTACGAGGATGAAAGCGCTGAGGCAATTCGATGCCCACAAGCTCATAAGTGGTATACACAAGGAGCCTCTACATAAACCACAAGGTAATAAATTTCTGTACCTTCCCACTTATGCTGCCCTATTACACATATGTACCCACATCAAACAGCTCAGCCAAGTCCATGCCCATATACTCATTACTGGAATTATCAACCAAGACATGAATATTTCACCAAAACTCGTGAGCACGTATGCCATGTTTGGCAGCATGGCGAGTGCACGCCAAATGTTTGACAAAACGCCGAATCCAAATGTATTTTTATGGAATGTGATGATCAGAGGATATGCCACCAATGGGTTCTGCGAGGAAGCCATCAAACTCTATTACCAAATGGAGAAAGTAGGTATACCGGCGGACACTTTCACGTTTAATTTTGTGCTCAAAGCCTGTGCTGGGTTGTTGTCTTTAGGAGAAGGGAAGGAGATTCACGATCAGATAATCAGAGTGGGACTTGAGTCTGATCTCTTTGTGGGGAATGCCCTTGTGAGTATGTATTCTAAGTGTGGGGAGATGGGGATAGCACGCCAAGTGTTTGACAAAATGCCAAAGAGAGATGTCATCTCATGGAATGAGATGATTGCTGGGTATGCCACCAGTGGGCCTTATGAGGAGGCCATTGCATTCCATTACAAAATGCAGGAGTCAGGAATTGAGCCGGACAGTTTTAGTTATAATTTTGTATTCAAGGCGTGCGCTGAGATGTCAGCTCTGGTCGAGGGGAAAGCCCTTCATGATCAGGCATTCAGAAGTGGGTTTGAATCAGTTGTTTTTGTGGGGAACTCCCTTGTAGCTATGTATGCCAAGTGTGGGAATGTAGAGAGTGCACGTGAAGTGTTTGACAGAATGTCGACGAGGGATGTGGTTTCATGGAATACAATGATTGGCGGTTATGCACATAATGGGGATTGCGATGAGGCTTTGTGTATTTTTAATAAAATGCAATCAGAAGGCGTGAAGCCAACTACAATTACTATGGCAAGTGTGATTCCGGTGTTTGCAGAATTGGCAGCTTTACAACAAGCTAAATGGATCCATGGCTATATAATTAAAAGTGGATTTGACTCTGATGTTTTTGTTGGATCTGCCCTCGTAGACTTGTATGCCAAATGTGGAAGTTTAAAGACTGCACGTCAAGTGTTCGACAAAATGTTTAAAAGAAATGTGGTCTCATGGAGCGCTATGATTGATGGTTATGGCATGTATGGGCAAGGTGATGAAGCCCTAGAAATTTTTCGCCAAATGCGACAGAGAGGCGTAAAGCCAGATTATGTCACCTTCATCTGTGTTTTGTCTGCATGCAGTCATGCGGGTTTTGTGGAAGAAGGCTGGCATTATTTTGATTGTATGATTCGGGATCACTGCATCACACCCAGGGGGGAACACTATGCATGTATGGTTGATCTTCTTGGACGTGCTGGGCATCTGGACGAGGCACGAGACTTCATTGAAAAGATGCCGTTCGAACCAGGCACTAATGTTTGGGGTGCATTGCTAGGAGCCTGCAGCATTCACTGCAATATCGAGCTAGGAGAATGGGTGGCAAAACGTGTTTTTGACTTGGACCCAAAAAATGCAGGTCGTTACGTACTCCTCTCAAACATCTATGCTGCTGCTGGTAGATGGAATGATGTGGTAAAGGTGAGAGCGTTGATGAGGGAAAGGGGGGTGAGAAAAATAGCAGGATGCAGCTCGATTGAAGTAAATAACAGGATTCATGCATTCCTTGTGGGAGACAAATCACATCCTGAATCTGAAAAAATCTATGCAATGTTGGAGGACTTAGGTGTGCTTATGAAGGATGCAGGGTACGTGCCTAATACAAATTTCGTATTGCATGATGTGGAGGAGGAGGTGAAGGAAGACTTACTTGGCAGTCACAGTGAGAAGTTGGCCATTGCATTTGGTTTACTCAGTACGAGCCCTGGAACCCCAATCCGCATTACCAAAAACCTCCGCGTATGTGGTGATTGCCACATTGCGACAAAGTTCATCTCTAAGATTGTCAAACGAGAAATTATTGTGAGGGATGCAAACCGTTTCCATGTTTTTAAGGAAGGATTATGTTCTTGTGGGGATTACTGGTAAGTCTAATTAAGATAATTACCAAGAGTAGGAATTTGTAGCTACAAACATGAGTATTTTATTTGCCTTGGATTAGCAACTATGATCCAGGTATTATTTTTGCTTCGCTGACAATGCAACCTTTGGACATCCAGAGAGTAAAAAAGTGGACACACAAAATGCATTGGGTAAATCAATTTATGAGAAGATAATGTAAACTAAAGCAACGATACATACATTTATTGATATACCAGAATACCACCGTAAATATTCAGAGGGATTATTTCTGGTAATATCAGTCAATTAAGGCATCACCACCATAACTTTAGGTGGTCTGTTTTTCCAGCCTTGCTAAATTTGATTATTTGGGCAGAGTAATTTGTTTATTTTTGAGCTGGCAAACTCCAGCACTCAAACATAACGCTGTGCTTATTAGGCACCCACATTATCATTGTAGCTTGAGAGGTCCACATCGTTATGATAGGCCCATTTACATTGTATCCAGATAGTTTCAATCGTCAAAATGTGCAATGGAATTTTACATGGACTCTCTAGTCTATCTCTATAGTTGAATTGACTGGAAGGTTTGAGCCAGAAAATACACCATGTTCTTATTTCAACCAGCACCATCTTCATCACTATTTTAGAAATTAATTCAACTTATATTTGTCTTCACCCGAACTATATATAAAAAAATCATATGGCTAACCTAACAGGCTTTTTGAGCAATCTTGCCTTCTACATCAAGTGTGCAATTCTCTATGCTTCTTACCTTTAAGTATCGTGCATACCCTTTGAGTTTATTAAAACCATCTATATCGGTGATATGGCCTTACAAAAATATTCCTTAAGAAATTTATATACATCCTAAGTTGGAACTGATTTGAGTTTTGCAATTATCCCTTCATAACATGCTATAGCCAACTCTCTCTTGGCTCTTCTTCCAAGTTTGACCAGTGTCACTCTAAATGTATTTTGCTTCATTCTCAACAACAATTCTCTCTCTTTCTTTCTCTCTCTCCTACCTTTCCCTCTTTGCTCTCTAAGAACTAATTTGCATTCAAGCGAATTATTCATGGGGTATGTGATCTAAATTCTTTAATTCCTGAGTTTCAAAATGAGGATGGTCAAAAAACTAATTTGCATTCAAGCGAATTATTCATGGGGTATGTGATCTAAATTCTTTAATTCCTGAGTTTCAAAATGAGGATGGTTCAAAAAATGAGCATCCCTAAAATCTGCAAAATAACAATGATATTTATTTAACTATCAATCTAAATGATAAGGGTTGGTCTTGGTTTTACATGAGCTAGGTCTTACCCAAGCCTTAAGCTAGCAAGTAAAATCTTTCTAATTTATAATATTAGATTTTAACAAAAAAACTGATAATGAGCAGTCAATAAATCACACATAAGACACAATAATATCTATTCCATTGCATAACATTTGATTACATCAATGTTTGTGATCAAAATAACGAATAGGCTTTGCAAATTAGGCTTTACATTTCAATAAGTGAGTTGGATCAATAAACATCGAGCTTATTGTCAAGCATCTCATCATTGGCATGGGAATTCATTCGTGATGCAAGTGAATCACCAAGTGATGTTGAGACTGATGACGACATTGATGCACATGTCAAAGAGGAAGATACATTTCATTCTTTTGTAAGCCTTAATAAATATTCTTCCTTCTTACGAGAAACCCAAGTGCATGCCTCCTCTCTAATGACGATGATTTGCATGCACTTGGTGCAACGAAGACAAAAAACAACAAATAAGAAATGGATACAAGCAACCAAAAAACAATGCACAATAGAAAATAGCTAAAGAAAATTTTGGGAGCTTGTATGGGAATGGCCATAAAGAGATGAGTGAGAAGATTGAGGTTCACAATGCAAATTCGGTGTAGAATAGCTCTTAGTCCAATGGAAAATTCTCATGGTGAATGCCAAACAACAAAGAGGTGTTACTTTAGGGAAATCCATCATTAGAGGGCTTTGTCATTGGATGTGTGTAAAGGTGAAGAAACAAGTTGCATTGATACACCAATGTCTAATGGGGGAATCCTACAATAAATTTAGGTGGCAAAAGGTCCATGCTATCTCCATTTTGTGGGATAACTAAGGAAATGATGTCTCGAGACCCTCAGGTTGCAGATATGGAGTGTTGGGAGACCACATGACTAGCAGTGTCCACTTTCACATATGGAAATTCGCTCTATTACCACAGTTTGGATCCATCGTCAACGCATCCACCACACCAATTAACTTTTGGAAGGCACATAGGTCTTGCTCCATGCGATACAAGTCAGGTATTGTGGCAGGTAATCACCCTAATATTTGAGACATTTAAGCATGTTGTATTGAAGTTGCTTTTGATTATAGAACTCCTCCTTGGACATTATGATTTTGACCCTGTTTCACCTTGGCGAGTGTCATCGATTTTCTAGTAAGTGGCCAACTTTTGGCGAAGGGGTTCAACTGAGAGTCCCTTGAGGGGTCATCGTACCATTCCCTACCATACTTATCACTTTCCGCTCATTGCATTCCCATCACATTTCCCTCTTCTAGGCCCTTTCACTTTATTGACCCAAGAAGGGCATGTACTTCATTTCATGGGAAGAAGGGGTTGAAGGCCCAGGGGGATGGTGGCTGGCAAAAGATAAAATCTTAAAATATAAACCTTCTAGATGCTCGCCTAGACAGGTCTTGAGAATGATGAAATGCTTCTCTTAAAAGAATTGAAGGCATGTAAAAGATCAAAAACATAATAAATATCTTGCTTGAATGAAAGACTCACACTAGTGCGTTACAACGATTTGATGGTTACCCCTATGGCACTTTGTGGACCTCTTCTTTCAAGTGACACTGTGTTACTTCCCCCAAGCTAATCGATTCACTATTAGGAGTACACACGTGTTTGGATCATTAATTAATTAATAAATGGCAATAAATGGGCTTGGAAAAAGGTTGCATTGAAGAAGAAGGTGCAACACACCCCCTACAAAGGCACCCATAAATGAGATAATATGAGCCCTTGTATGTCATGAAACTCATTGACCTATGAAKTCTAAACCCCTATCCACCTCATCATCCACTACATGACTTTGAAGGGGCATCCTTGGGAGCATCCCCTACTTGAGGGTTTTGGTCTACCCAATAGGATTTTTATGACAACCCTCTCATACCTAAACTTGGTCAATTGTATAGGGTCTTTGAGCACTTGTTTGATTTGATGAGSTAGTTTTGATGCACATGTTTAGGTGCCTTGCTTATTAGATGTGGTTTACACTTGTCATGATACTTTGACTTGAGATCCTTGGAGGGCSTACCCATTTGTTTTGTAAGATCTTGTTGGTGGACAGTTTTGGAGGAACAAGCCTAGCTTGGGCTTCTGTGGGGCTTGAAGCCCACAAGTTGGATGCCAAGGGCTCGCATGCCGGATCGTGATGACTTGCCTTTGGAGTCCTAGAAGACACCTTGGACRATCTCACCATGCCCTCACAAGCCAAACAATTTGCTTTGGAGGCCTAAAACGTCACCKTAAGGGGCTTGATGTCATGCTTGAGGGGCTTGAGGTGGTGATGAGGACACATGGCACGATTTGGAGGAAGGAGGTCTGGAGACAAGATGAAAAGGAAAGGATTGAGGACACATGGCTTTTGGAAATCCTAGCGCACCCTTCTCCAAACCCAACTACTTAGCCCAAGTGCCAAAACGTGGCCTCAAAGGAGGTTGATGTCACCTCTTTAGGGTTTTCCTTATGCAAATTCAAATTTTAGTTGAATTGTTTGGTATTATTTGTGTAAAGGGGAAAGATTAGGGTTGTTGACTCCTATCTTGTGGTTTGCCCTAAAATTATGTGGACAAACTATGTCTAAGACTTTTTGTATAAATAGAGATCATTGTATCTCATTTGAACAAAACTCTTTGATTGTGAGAAGCATTTGGCTGAAATTTGTGCCCTCCTTGGGAAACCTCTTCTCTCTTGTGCTCTTGTCTTGGTTTCTTTATGCTATTGGTGGAAGAAGTAGTGCACTAGCTTTTCTATTGCATTTGTGGTGGATTTATCTTGGTAAGAGGAGGTTTATCTTGTCATTTCTTGGACTAGGTAAGGATTTGTCTTTGTTGATGCTTCATTGCTTGGTTACAAGTTTGATATGATAGATTTCTTGGGGAGTATAAGGATTCACAACTCCACCATTATCTATCATTTTTGTCTAGAAGTTATTTGTTGCACAAGATTTTACTAGGAAAAGTAAAAGGGTTTACACCCTCCTAGTATCTCCCAGCTTAGTATTTGCTTGCCTTGGGGAGTAAGAGGGTTTACACCCCCAAGGAGATAGCACTGTTATCTTTTATTTACTTGACTCCATAACCCAATAGCTAAAGGCACTAGTATAATTGCATTGGAGAAATACAATCTTGCATTGGTTAACGTGAAATTTCGTGATTTGGATGTTGTCTAAATTGGAATCAATTCTTTGCTCTATATGCTTGATTGAGCCGCTAGGGCATCACCTTTAGCTAAGTACTTCTTGTTGCTATTACAAATCTTCATCTACAACCATTAGGGCTGTAGAAACCCTAACACGTTTTCATTAATAAGTTGTTTTTCAACCGTTAGGATTTGCTAAGAGTTTGTCACATTAATCTACTTAGCCTAACACAACTTTTGGGTGGATTCTTTGTGAGTTTTGGTGGTTGGATTTACTGTTGTAGCAACTTGTTTGATACATCTATAAATCTGCAAAATATCTCTGCAAATACTTTTTATTACAGCCTTGTTTCATTTCTAAAGTCTTGTGTTTTCATTCTTGAGTATCACTAGTGTTTATCTAACTTATCTCTTGCATCATTCTTTGGAATTTTAGCAATTGTTTAGCAGCTTTAACACTTATATTTTTGCTGATATACATTGTTGCTGCTACAATTATGGACAACACACCTAACTTGCTAGTCCACCTAACATTATACATATATGCTCGGCTTGTTCTTGTGTCTCGGGAAGGTACAATATTCTTTGTAGGTGTTCTTGTCTCTTGGAAACCATTGGCTACCACCAAGACTCTTTCCCAAGCCTTTCTGCATATTCTATTGTTAGGGTCCTAACCCACACATAGGTAAAACAATATATTTGGATGTAATAAAGGTCAATATTAATAAGGCCTTGCAATAAAATAAAATAAGTCGAATGTAAGAAGACCTAATAGAAGCTTCTGTTTCTAGAAGGATCTTCCTCTAGATGCTTCTTTTGATAGACATATTTAGTATAAATAGGAGTTAAGGGTATGAGAACCCTAGCTTGGAGATTTTTGTAATAGAGCTCTGCTCGACTGGAGGTTGCCCCCTCGAAGAGGCCCATGAACATTGCTCTCAGAATCAAATTGTTATTTCTGTTGTTATTCTTATATCATTTCAGTGTTATTGTGGTGATTGTTTTGGTTATATTGTTGTTATTCTTCCATTTCTAGCATTTTATTTTTGTTCTGCATACTTTTTATATTTAGTATATTACAAGTGGTATCAGAGCACTTTCCTTGGCATAATTTGTGGGTAAATTTTTTTCAGGGTAGAGACGTATTCCGACGTCTTTAAGCCACATAGATCTGTCGTTACATGCATAAACCCGCGGTTGATGGATTCATACACGCAGGAAATACAAGTGGTTCTTAAGTGCACATCTGTTGGCCACCCTTGTAACCCCTATTGGTACCCCTTTGAGTGGTAGCGCATCAGACAACACCTGTGTACAGATCGACCTAGATTTTTTGAAGCCCTCTTTAAATAAACTGATCGACTGCCTGACTGCTATAGTGCCACCAAGAACAACACTCGGGAAGATACTCTCTAGTACCTGGGTAGTCGGGTAGTACGGCTAAGGGTACGGTCTATCCTCCTTAGTTAGTGCCCTAAGATATTGGGCCGAGTACTACTGTTGGACCTCGCACGTA
>JASDQU010371757.1:45768-61705 GCA_032191745.1 Picea mariana | reverse complement strand
ACTGGATAATGACTAATTATGACTAATAAACAAGGAATAACCTTAGGAAAAATAAATCCTAGGTGTGTGTGAAGTAACTCCAACAGTTGCTATCATCTCTACGTAGAAATATTTATTTAGGTCTACAAGTGTTTTTATACTTGTAGATTTATCCCATGTCTTCTTTTCATACTTTCTACCACTATGTTGTGTGGAAAACAATACAGAGTGGTTTACATGAGTTGAGTTATCATGTAGTCTTCAATAGACACCTTATGACTCCTTCAATCAATGTTCACCTCTATTATCCTTCTCAATACCTTCAGTATTTTCCATGTGTGTCTCTTAACATATGCTTTGAAGCTCTTGAAAATGAAGAAAAAACTTTAGAGTTTTTTTCATGAAGTACACACACAGACCTTCCTCAATAAATTGTTAATGAAGGTGCCTCCAATAGCAACGACTTCAATTGGCCCACACATATCACCATGCACTAGCTCTATAAATTCCTCAACTCGTTATTTTTTCATAACAAAGTTCACTCTATGTTGCTTCCCTTGCACATAACTTTGGCACGGTTGAAAGTTGGAGGCACCATTTAGCTCCTTCAATCCCTAAACCATTTTCTTTGAACTTAAATCAAACAAAKCTTGCTCACCAAGATGCCCATTTCTCAATGCCAAAGTGAAAATCACCAATGGATTGGTTATYGATGGTTGCAACAACACTTTTTGTATTACCAACATCGCTATTGGAATTACCACTTGCAATTGTGGTTGAATTGTTGCATCCTCAATAAATTGTTAATGAAGGTGCCTCCAATAGCAACGACTTCAATTGGCCCACACATATCACCATGCACTAGCTCTATAAATTCCTCAACTCGTTATTTTTTCATAACAAAGTTCACTCTATGTTGCTTCCCTTGCACATAACTTTGGCACGGTTGAAAGTTGGAGGCACCATTTAGCTCCTTCAATCCCTAAACCATTTTCTTTGAACTTAAATCAAACAAATCTTGCTCACCAAGATGCCCATTTCTCAATGCCAAAGTGAAAATCACCAATGGATTGGTTATTGATGGTTGCAACAACACTTTTTGTATTACCAACATCGCTATTGGAATTACCACTTGCAATTGTGGTTGAATTGTTGCAAATAGAAGTTAAGGTGATTATGTCCAACTTGCATAGAGTTCCTACATGCATGCCTTTGTCCAAGATGAAAGCATCTCAAACCATTCAAAGATCATCCATGGGGAAATTCACCATCACCCTTGTGCCAACCATATTGCTAATATAAAATGTATTCTGCAACTTGAAATATGTACAACCCTAGTAATCTCTTGGATTCGAACTATCATGCATCTATGAACTTTTCCAATAACATTGTTATCACCTAAAAATACTTCTTTTTCATTATATTCCTCATAATTGGAGAACCACTACCTATGAGGAATCTTGTGAAATTAGGCTCCAAAATTTATCAACCAATACTCCATGTCAGTGTATAAGAACAACAATGTGAGGTGCATGTCACCTCGATCTTCAAGATGCTCAAAAAATTAGATATCATTGTTGCTTCTCTCTCTTCATGGTTTGTTAAATTTCCCTTAGTCTTTGATTTTCACAAGGTCTAAAAAATAAAAAATGCCTCTTCTTATCACACTTCTAGTACATCACCTTGTTCAACTTCTTATTACATTTATCATGGCTATTGATCTTGGCTTCTCATGTGAAGTTATAGTCTTTGAAGTTCTCTCATTAGAGTTATGTTAAGTCTCATTTCTTGAACCACATCTGGAAAACAAAGATTTATCATGGTTCCCTTTAGTAGACTTTCTTTGAGTTTCCTCATGCAACATTTTCCCAACAACCTCTTCCAATATTCAATGTGTCATATTCTCTATTTCCAATTGCAATCACCACATTTTTCCACGATTCTTGTAACTTATAGAGGATATTAATGCAATGGTCATCCTTTGTCATGTCCATTTCAACTACAACGAGTTGGTCACCAAAGTGATGAAATCATTCACGTGATTAACAATGTTATTTCCTTTTTCATGTCCATTTCAACTACAATGAGTTGGTTACCAAAGTGACAAAATCATTCAAGCGATTAACAATGTTATTTCGTTGGCTTAACCTAAGGAGATATAACATTTTATGAAGGTACAATTTAGCCATCAATGACTTTGTTTGATACAATGAAGAACTTGGAACATTTTGTTTGTTTGTTTCAAAACCATAGATATTCAAAAGCACATAGCTTAAAAGGCTAACCTAATTGAGACACATGCCTTTTGATCTAATCTCCACTAATCATGATTAGTCTTCTTGGAGGCTTCATCAATTATACAATCCACCAATCTTTTTCAACCAAAACTTCTTCCATCTTTAGTTTCCACAAATTAAAGTTTTGACCATTATTTTTTCTTTAATATTTTAAGCTTTTTGAAGATGAGGTCGTATATTTTACAATGAATACAATATACAATGAATACAAAATGGCTTCCACTAGAAGAACATGGAAACAATTATATTTCCATATTCAAATCTATTGATATACGATGGGCAACTCACACTACTATCAAGGTTTCCACTCGAGCACTATTCTCAAGTTTTCAACCCAATTATCATAACCCGTTAGCTATGATATCAAATGTTAAAAAAACATAGGTTACATGATCATTGAACATTGGAAAATGCTTAGTACAAAACACACGATCCATCTACAAAACATAAATCAACTCATAGTGAAATCCAATGAAAAATACAAGCATTCAAAACAATATGATAGAAGTATACAAAACCATGAAACTTAAAAAACATGTATTGAAAGCACAATAAGATAGAAGATATCCTAGACACTATCACATACATAAATATGTAGTGATCTAGCTAGAGTAATCTAACTAAATATTGTAGTGATGTGATTAATTAAATATGGTAGCGATGTGATTAATTCAATATAAATAAATATGTAGTAATTTAGCTAGAGTAATCTAATTAAATATTGTAGCAATGTGATTAATTAAATATGGTAGTGATGTGATTAATTCAATATAAATAAATATGTAGTAATCTAACTAAATATTGTAGCAATGTGATTAATTAAATATTGTAGAGATGTGATTAATTCAATATTGTGTCATGTTAGAACAAAAATAAATTATGGTTAGGGTTATAAAGTTTAATTTAATTAATGGGGTTGTGATTCAATAAGGAGGATGGTGGCGTGTTAGTTTAATTGTGAGGGTTTAATTTTTTTAAGGTATTTTTTTTGTAATTGAAGCTAGGTGCAAGTTTTGGATGACTTTGAGAAATATTGTTTTTCTATGAGATTCATTGTTATTTAGGAGTCGATTGTTGATGGTTTTGTACAAAGGGGCACAATAAGTTATAAACCAACTATTTTCTAATGGTGTTATGAATCTATTTTAAAAGGTAGCTTTGTCAATAAAACACCAACTGAATTGCAATTTGCATAGTAGCAATGAAATTCATTTTTTTTGTCTTTTGCATTTCAAAATCCATAATTATTTGAGGACCCTAAGAAATAATAATAGATCTTTAGTTATTTCTTGAAGACCATCTTTGATGCATATATAAAGCAATATCAATCAATGCTTTGAATTATTGCAAATTCTAAACCAAGAGTTTATTACAAAATGAGCTAGATCATTAAATGATATGAGCTCAAAGGGAGATACTTACAATAACACAATAAGATACTATTAATGAATAGTTGGTGCATTTATTACAATGGAGTTTACCCCCTTATATATCATTATTCGCTAAGTAAATCATTTTCACTAATGAATGTGGGATAGACCACTTTGCACAAAAAGTGAACAATATCATATTCTAAAGTTATAAAATGATTTTATTACATTGTAAGTCTTATATTCTAACACCCCCTCTTAAGGCTTACAATACTGAAAGAAAAACATACTAATTGAAGGAAAACACATACTAACTGAACACAAAACAACAAAAGTAATTAGAACTGAATATTCTTCAGAAGCTTCTTTTTGTTGGTTGTGGAGCCTGATTATCTTCCTGCCTCAAAGGTCTTGTTTCAATGTGTTTGCACCCCATTTCTTGACATGGGAGTGCGGGGGAGATTCCCCCCCCCCTCATCTCTCACCATGGGAGTCCAGGGGGGGCGGCGAGAAATTTTGGAGGCCCCCCTTGGAGGGGGTTTGGGTGAAGCGCCCCCGAAGAGATTTTTTTTGGGAAAATTGCCTTGTAAAATATTGTAATTTCGTAGTCAATCTGTACCAGTCATTATAAGGTCGCAGATCTGACAATAGAAGTTATGTTAGGGTTTTTTTTCCCTAGAAGGAAACCCTCTTTTATGAGGGAATTGTATTGCGGCTGTGTATGTGAGTGAATATTGTATTCTGGGAGAGGAGACTGTGAGAGAAAAAAGAGGAAGTTACAATGAGTGTACTATAGGTTATATCCCTTCATTTGTTGGATAATAATTAAGGACCTGGCAATTTCTCTGGTGGACATATCCCACACTAGGTGAACCACATATATATGTGTCTCTATTGTATTGTGTATCTTTTGTATTTTATTTATGCATCTGTTTTTATTTTATTGCTTTGTGATCCCGTTTTTCTAACACTTCTTTGGAAAACAATACTTAGACTAGATAGAGCTCCATCAAGCTACCTCATAACACTCACAAAGGTGTATCTCCCAAGATAAATTATTGAATTTTCGAATAAACCTTCTCAAATTCTTGAATTACAAATCTCCCATAATTGGACAAACATCCATGTTGAGCTACATTCACATTGCTTCATTAAGTTTTCTCATAATCCTTGTAAGGGTATAATTCTCAAGATTCACAAATTTTCGAATTATAACACAATTCAATGCTCCCTATAAAACCAACAATTTGATTAGAGGGTAATTGAGGCATAGATAAACAACCAATGATTTAATTAAAGAGAAATCAATTCCATAATGTGATGCAATATGTGGTTTACACAACAATCGACCATGCTAGTGATAAAGCAAACTATAAATAGTGTTGTAGGTATAAGACCAACAATCTAATTAGAGGTAAATCAAGTTATAGAATGTGGTTTTTACCGTGAACCGTAAATGCATTAAACCAAGCTACTAATCAAATCAATATAATTTGGTGTTGTTGGGAATCGATGGACATTATTTCGTGGTGCTACAAGAATTAATTAACACCAAAAATAATTAGGCATATAGAGAAAATTAATCACACTTCGATTAAAACATGAAAAAAATAATTTTGTCAATGTTTCATGGAAACCTGCATAGGATATCTAGCTAAAGCAAGTACAAACAAATCTTATCAAGAAAGGATGAGAGATTCAATATGGAAGAATGAGAAAATATATTCACAGTACTCCAATGAGCTAATAAATCAATGAATGAGTGGAATGCACTCATATATAAGACATAGCATTCCATAATTAAGAAAAGAAATCAAGCAATTAGCTTTCCTTAGGAATGCATGCATGCATAATAGTAATGTTCTAAATAGAAATTCTAAAATAGAACTAGTTAGTTAACTCCCATTGAACTGGTGTGTCGAAAATATAAATTTCTCCAACATCCCCCCTGAACATAATTATGGAGTAAAAATGAGTCCCGACTACTAGGCCATATTAGGTATTCAAGTACAATGCAACTAATGAACATTGAATTAAAATGAGGAAAGAGGGAAAACCACATGGGAACAAAACCCCCCCTCAAAAGACAATGCATCAAAAGAAGAAAAGACAATTTCTAGGCAACTGTGTTCTTCACTCCAAGACAATCCTAGAAAGTCTGAAACTTCTTCTCACTGAAAGTCTTCGTAAAGATGTAGAAATATTTATGGATCTGATGAAGTCCTTTGGAAACCTGTCTAGCCTTGTACCTCTTGATCCTGTGGACCCATCTGCACCTAAAAATATTCCTTTCTGGTGGAAGTGGAAGCAGATTCCAAGTCTGATTCTCTAGGAGTAAGTCATACTCCTTCTGCATGGCTGCTTTCCATAATGGATTGCCCACAAACTTACTATATGTATGTGGATCTGAATATTGAACCATATAACAATGCATGGGCATCGTAGGTTCAAAAGTTGTAAGTACATGAGAAGGATCCTCATGCTGAGATCGAGTCCTCGAATTCAATGGATTCTCTACAAGGATACCTACTTTCTGAAGTGTGAACTATGCCTTCTTGGGCATCTGTTGAAGCTTCAATGTTGGCCTCTTATCTGGCTGTACTACCTGCTTATTTCCATGTACATAAAAGGAGTGTATGAAATTATCTTTGATGTCTGAAACTAATGGAAGCACAAGAGTATTTGCATGTTTCAATGGAGGTGCACACAAAGTACTCTCCTTATGTGTAAGTAGAAAAGAGGAGTCATAATCAACAAACTTATTCAATTTATACAACATTGACTTGTGATCCACCTCATCAATTACAATGATGGAATTGTCATGCATGTCAAGTACATAAACTAAATATGATGTAAATTCAACCTTTTTATCTTTTTGAGTGATCTAATAAACTGAGAGAATATTTATAGAAAGATTTGGAACATGTAAAACATTATCAAAACTTCCATTAGGGAGTTCCACTCTCCCCTCTCCTGCTACTGCTACTAGAGTATCATCCCCCATGAGAATAGGGG
Organism: Picea mariana; assembly: GCA_032191745.1. Taxonomy (NCBI): domain Eukaryota; kingdom Viridiplantae; phylum Streptophyta; class Pinopsida; order Pinales; family Pinaceae; genus Picea; species Picea mariana. The sequence continues at coordinate 55,044 of JASDQU010371757.1, read as the reverse complement.
GTCCTGAGCATGAGCTCCAAGAAGTAAAAACTTCCTCTTTTGTTGCCATATGATGTGATGCACCAGGATATATAATCCATGAATTAGATGAGGAATTAATTGAAACAAGAGCATGATGATTACCTTTCTTAGGAGCATGATCTTCTTCCTTCTACTTTTTGACTCCTTCTGGAATGAAGTTTCCAAGGTTGTTCTACTAAAGTACCTGTGACATAAGATTGATTTGATTCTTCATGCATGTGGATTCTTCATGATTTGGTTTATTGCAGTAAGTGCACTTATTTCCCTTCTTCTTCTTCTTGGAATATGAAGAGTCTTTGGAACCTGAAGAATCGTTGAACGATTTGGAATATCCCTCCTTCTTCTTTTGTTTCTCCTTTCTGTTCTGTTTGGTTGATCCTTTTCCATCATGCATGGTGAGTGCACGTGATTTGGGATCCTTTATTAGGCCCATCTGAATGAGTTTTTCCTACTCATGTGTGAGAGAATCAATGAATTGATCCATGCTAGGCATCTTCCAATTTGTTCCCATGAGATATTTTCCAGAATGGAAAGTTGAAACATAGACAACATATTCTGGTCCGATCTTGGCCAAGATTGTTAGAATAAGTTGGTCCACTTGTTTAGACTTATCAATAGCACAATATGCTAAGATCAATATCAAATATTTAAACTTAGTAAATAAATCATGTATATTATCAAAATTTTTAGGATCCAAAGTATTCAACTCTACCTCAAGCATATGACCTCTCATCTCATCTTGTTTTCCAAACAGACCTTCCAAGGTGGTCCAGATCGTGTTTGGAGTCTTGCATGTGGCAACATGAAACCATAAATCAAATGATATCAATTCAAGAAGAATTAGCGTGGCTTCATCCTTTTTTTTCGCCCATCTGGTCTTCTCAATTGTTGATGTAGGTTTTGTTTATGTCCCCATCATCAAGTTGTACAGTCCTTTCCTTTTGAGTTGAAATTCAACCTTGGGATTCCGATCAAAATAATTGTATGGTGTGAGGATTACCACCAAGTTTGATTGTAGAATAGGTGTCGTATCCATCTCTCCCATTGTTTATGAGAACCCCTAAAATTTTACTCTCAATCTACAAGTGAAAAATTGAGAAATCAATGCATAAAGGGAACTTTAAGTGGAGAATTCGTATGAGTTTCAGGAGGCAATCTTCCAGCTTCCTTTTTGAGAAAATGGTGAGAAATTTTCCAAACGGTTGAAAAACCACTTGCAGAATGGGTCGATTTACTTCTCATGGTGGTCGTTTCCTCAAAAAGTTAATATTTTGGGAGAAATCACTGCAAAAAGAAAGGGGTTTTAAGAAGCTGTCACACCTTTCCTTCATACACAGAGCGACAGGCTCCTTATTGTCGCCCTTTGTAGTATACTAGGGTGTGACAGGTCCTTGTCGTATTTTGGTAGTGTAATAGGGTGCGACAGGTGCAACGAATTTAAGGTTGGAAGGTAAGACAACTTCAACTTGTCACGCTTTTCGATAGAGAAAGGTTGCAACAACGTATGTGATCCGGATTTATGTAGGAACACAATGAAATAAAAAAATACACATAAACGCAAAGATGCAGCGAAAATAAGACTTCATTTCATTAATAACAAATGACTGAAATATGCTTACAGACAGAATGGAAATAAACTAGCTAGGGTGCTGGTAGCTTATCTCTGAGAAGAGATGTGGCTGCTACTCGCATCCGTGAGAAGATAATTACAATGAGGCTCTAGAGGCCTTTTTACAATAGACGAGAATGCCAAAAGTCATAGACATCCAAAAACCTAACCCTAGGAGATGAAGCGCCAAAAGTCATGTGGGCCCCGTTTGGGTAAGTTAGTACATCAACTTCTCGGGGTCGTAACTTTTGCATACGATCTCCGTTTTAGGCGTGTGATAGCTCGTTGGAAAGGTATCGTCGAGGAGATTCATTTTGGGGGCTCAATCATGCATTTAGCTATCATTGAGAACCTTTATCTCAAAAAACCTTCATTTAGGCCCTCAAAATGGCCCCGAAAGTTAAAACCTGCTAAAAATAGTAAATTGCCAAAATTGCCAGAAAACTGTTTTGAGCTAGTCAGAAAAGGTGGGTGGCCACCGATATCCACCTGGATCAGTATGTTACACAAATTTTTCTCACTGAAACTTCGATTTTACTCTTCTCTAGCTTGTCTGGTTTGCTCCAAGCAGCATAGCTATGATACCATGTCAATGTTTCATCGAAAATTGCACAGAAGATCTAGCTAAAGCAAGTACACAACTTATCAAGAAAGGACGAGAGATTCAATATGGAAGAATGAGAAAATATATTCACACTGCTCCAATGAGTTAATCAATGAATGAATAATTGATACAATGAATTAGTGGAATCCACTCATATATAAGACAAAAAAATCCATAATTAATCAAAGAAATCAAGCAATTAGATTTCCTTAGGAATGCATGCATGCATAATAGTGATGATCTAAATAGAAATTCTAAAATAGAACTAGTCAGTTAACTCCCACTGAACTAGTGTGTCGAAAATATAAATTTCTCCAACAAATTTACCATGAAGAAAACCCAAAGGAAAAAATCCAATATATAATGGCTATCCTTAAGATTTATTTCTCAACAATTGTAAAACTACAAAGGTGTTTTGGTTCCATGGAACAATGTATATTACAAACACATCAATTTTCTTAGCAACGACTCTCTTCTTCGCCAAATAACCCCTTCTCCAACTTTGTGAATGATTTTATAGCAAGAATTGGCTTATTCATAGGATCTAGAAGGCCAAGCATCCCAACTCTTCAACTCCCTAACTTCAACGCTCTTCCTCTCCTTTGTCCTTTTGTTGGTAGGATTTCGATTAGAGTTCCCTTTATTTTATATTTTTGCTTTTCTTTATTACTTTATGCTCTCATTGGAAATACAACACTTTGGAGGTGAGTAGTAGTGGATTGAATCAACATCCCTTCATACTACCAACCACATCCTTCAACCTTATCGTCAACTTTGTAGCCTTGAGCTTTGCTTTCATAGCCAATCCTCTTGTTTTGTTGAGTGTTTTTCATATCATGTATTAAAATTGTCTTAAAGTAAGACCATCAAATAAGATGCCAATTAAGTAGTTCCATATGTAAAATGATCCAAAATCACTAAGGTTAAAGGAAGGGACTGAATGATTGAAATGATGATCCACTAATGATAGGTCTTAGACAAGTCTTTCCAACTCTTGTCCACATATTTGTTAGTAAGAATCAATGTTACATATAAAATGGACTTTACATTGCTTCCACTATTTGAATTAATGTGTGATGGGAAAATCAATCGATTTTTATATAATTAAAGAGATCAAATGTAAATCTAAAGTGAAATATACAACACATCAACATAAAACATAAATATAAATGAAAACATAAGAACATAATGCATCCATAATATAGATATAGATTGTGCACTATGTCCATTGTTCTTCATATCAATAGCTCAAAGAATAATACAAGGCATTGTTACCAATAGTTATATTAATTATATTGATACATTACAATCATTTATAGTAAAATATGGTTGTAACTATGTTAGAGAAGGAAACATGCTAATATTACATGTAACTAATATTTTTAGAATTTGATCATCACCTTTGCAACCTTAAACCCTAGCCTACTATGTACCCATTGATACCACCCTTTTCTATGGTTTGTCACTCCAAATATGGATATGAGTTTCTCTGGTTTGTCACTCTAAATATGGATATGAGAGGGGGAAATATCCCCCCCAACCTTAGTCGATGATGCTAAATAATCCATCCCCCAAGCTAGCACCCTCCAAATTGGTTAAGAATGCTTATTATATTCTTGTTGTAAAGCTTCCTCCCATGGTATCTCACCTCAAAGCTTTGGATCTTGTTGAATGTGGCCTCATTTGGACAATTCACTAGGCTCTAGAAATCTCCAAGAGAAATGGATTTGTGGTCGTAGAAGAACTGGATGGTAATGATTCAAGGCACCCTTACTTATATACTTATATGGCCTAGGGTATTATGCATCCTTTTTTGAAAATAAGGAAGACATAGATCCCATCTTTCAAAACGAGTTGTCTTTTGAAACATGCATATATTATGGGTCCAAAAGGAATGTACCTAAATCAATACTACAAGTAACATTTGAATTTTGAAGTTGATGTGCCTATTGTAGTTCCTATTTGGGTTCATCTACATCACCTTCCTCTTCATTGTTGGACCAATGATGCCCTGGATACCATTAGTAACACTTTGGGAAAGAACAATGATAAGTGTATTCCTAAGACTAGGATGTTTGATTGTTCTAGGATACTTGTGGTAGTAGATATCGAAAAGTGATTTCCATAGAAATTACATAAACTCTAGACAACTAGAATCATGTGCAGGAGTTGGATTATGAGAAATTGTTTTTCAAGTACAAAGCATGCGATGAGTATGGTCATTTTGCAGAATATTGGAAATTCAGAGCTCCTATCTAGACCCATTCAAAGAAATAGGAACAATGAAAACAAATTTAGAAACCCTCAAGCAATAAGCAAGCTGCTTTGTCTTCTTCTCCAACCCCCTACTCTTCAATTGTAAATAACAGAAAGGAAATACCTTCGGTGAACAAATTCGAGGTATTGTCCCAAAATTTTCAAGAGCCAAAGACCTCCATTCAAATTCCCTTTGAGCACTTAGTGTCTTCTTCCCCTCTCAATCAATGGTTTCTTCCCTCCTTAGCCATTTGCAATTCGTTCCTTCTCTCTTTCCCAAATCACGAGTGGAATATCCAAAAGCACTAGAAATCAAAGAATTAGATGAATACTCATAAGACACTCAAGACATTGCTCTATAGAAACCTACCACTCAACTCAATGGCGTTTTAAATCATAAAAAGGCACATAAATATAAAGGTGAGGACAAGGAAGACATTGAAGAAGAAATACTTCTGAAAATATCATGAAGAAGAACCCTCAAAGAAAGGTGAGAGGCAGTTGTAGAAAAAGAAAAATCATTAGGGCTCCATACATCCATTGAAATTTCGTTTGGAGGTGTAGTCAAATTATTTCAATCAAAAGTCTTGGATAAGAGATGCCATATGAAGGAGTCATAGGCAATAGTTCTATACCCCAAATCTGAAATAAAGAAAGCAATCTCATAGAATAGTAGGGGAATGGGTAGCAAGTTTAAATAAGAGGCATTGAGGGATATAATTAGATATGAAAAAACAGGTTGTAGTTCTCATCCAATAGACCAATATTGAATAAACTGAGATATTAGAAGTAGGAAAGAAACAATGGAGAGAAATTAAAGGAATAATGTCAAGAGCAAGAGGAGATTTAGGAGGCTTACATGCTCTTTGGGATAATTCAATTTTTGAGCTAGTCCATACCTAATGCACTCAACATTGAGTGTTAGTAAGTCTTATCCATTGATATTTGAGGGTGAGAATTCATATTTACAATGTTTATATGCCCGTCCATTATAGGGAAAAAGAAGAATGTTTGAGATATTTACATGTAATGAAGGACTTCGAGTATGTGAAGAACAACACAGTATCAGGAGATTTCAACACAGTTTTATCAAGCAAATAAAATAGGAGGTTAAGTATTGTAAGAGACCCATCTAGAGATGTATGGAAGATGTAATATTAGATTGGGATCCGTGATATAGAAATTTTTCTTCGGTGAGCTAGAGCACAAGGTTTCTATTCCTTCGTCTTGGAAAGAGATGTTCACTCATTGACACAAAATATATTATAGATCATTTATGAATAATCCTTTATTTAAAAGAGAATGGCTGGCAGTTCCCAAGTTCCTCAACTATAAATTTTGGTTATTAAGAAACAAAACCATCTTTCTCTAAGATTCTACCCCTCCAATATTAGTTGTAGGAAAATCACGTGGTATCCTTCTACAACTGATCCAAGTTAGAGGAGTAAAATGTCACAATATCTCACTACTGGAACAAGAGGAAAGGAATTGGCTTAAGGAACTTATAATGGGGGAATTTTACAACTAATAAGTATCATTTATAGACCTAGAAACTTGGTGTCTTGGAAAATCAGATTGGTTGGGGAGGAATTTTAGAGCTAACAATCGAATCATCAAAATTTTATTCTATTCTTTGATGGGGCCTTGAAAGGAAATCTCAAGGTGGTAGATGTGGGGGATTGTATTTGATCCTAAGGAAATTCATTAAACTAGATGTGAATGGGGTCCAAGTGAAGCAACTAACAATCAAGTTGAGGTGTTGGCTCTTTTTCAAGGATTGAGGATTCTTGACTTGAGGAGAATTAGGAGCCTGTTGGTCATAAGAGACTCCTTAATCATCATTAGGTACATGTGTGATTTTACCATCTCTGAGGAGTATATTTTGGAAAGGATCATTTATAGAATACAAAAGGAAGTGAGGAAGTTTGTTTATGTATATTTATTTCATGTGTTGAGAGATCGAAATCGCCAAGCAAACTCCCACCTAGATAATGAAGCCACCTGTTTGGATGTGGGAATCATAAGAAAAAAGGGGATAACTATAACCTTATCCGCTATGTGCTAAGTTAGTTTTTGATAATCATAATATTCTTTCACAATGAATAATACAAGGCATAAAAAATGGTGGGGATCATTTAAGTGGAAGAGATGAGCATTAATAACACCCTTGAGATCATAGGCACCCTCACACATTTCAATCACAATGGATGAGCATTTTCATATTTGGTTTGAAATTAATACGAGGAATGGATATGGGATTATTATTGAACTTCACCTGACCTGTTTAATGCTAGTCTCTACACATGGGCTTAGGGATGAATTTGGCCTGGCTTGTTTCCATCACAATGTTAGTCTAGATTGCTTCATTGGTTTAAGGAGGGCCAAGGAGGCTATGGGATAGGCCTTGCCATAGGTATGATTTTTGTTTCCTGTTGAAGTTGGGCCTTTTCCTAAAGTATTGGAGTTATCTCTATGAAGATTGGTATTGCTTCAATCTTATTTCTTAGCAATGCTTGGAAGAGTTGGAACATGGTAGAGCATAGCCACCCTTGTCATTTTTCATGTGAAGCTCTAGACCTAGTATGAGCTTTGAGGATACATGAGAGACTTATAGCATATAACCAAGTAATCATTTCCCATCTAAAGAATAGAGTTTATAGCTTGGATGAAGCTCATAACATTGGCCACACAGAGTTGTAGAGATTGTAATACAACGAAAAAGGCAAATTGAGAAGCTTGAAATTGATTGTAGCATGCTACACCAATTGGTTCTTAGATTGCTAGAAGCTCTTAATTTGTGGTATCCAATCTAAGGATTGTGATTGCGTCTACTCTAGATTTGGTAAAAGAAGAAGAAACAATACAACAAGCTCTTGGAGACTTGGAAATGGAACATGTAGAAGAGATGCTCAAACTATTAGCATGAATCAAGCATCAAGCCCATAGCAGGCATGGCTTTTGTTGATTCTAGGTTCAGTTATGTTTTACAAGATAGTTTTGTTATTAGTCTAGTTTACTAAGACATATACCAATAGGACTTTGTGTTACAATTTTGTGCAAGATAGAACAATCCAATATATAGGGATCAACTTTGAATTTTGAACATTTTTTGAATGTTTGGCTCCTATAATGCCCTCTTCTATTTCTATTACTATGTTGTATCGTGTGGCATGAAAACTTCTTAATACAAATATTAATTGTTTCAATTAAAAAAAAACTATGTTGGAAAAGGAGGTACAAAATAAGGCTCACAAAATGTTAATCCATTCCTATTGCACTTAAGGAGAGAAGGAACAACTAGTAAATTTCCTTGTGATCATCAACGTAGGGATAAAAATAATAACTGTAAAATTTTTAAGGTTTTTAACATACAACCAAAGCTTCACACACAAGATTACAATACAATAAAGTAAAAGGCAATGCTAACTAAAACCCTACCATAACCATACATATTCACCACAAAGAAAATTATGCATTTAGACACACATTTCTTCTAAAGTAACTAAAATGAGAAAATAGTACATGTGCACTTGATTACTCGAGTCCTCACTTATTTTTTTGTGTAATGCCCATATACTTCTAAACATCATTAAGATTCATAAACGTTTTATTTGGTAAACTGAAACAATAACTTCTTAGCATAATAGTGATTCTCATAACAACAACTTCAATAACTTAGATTTATCAATAAATACTGATTTCATGACAGAAAGAAATAAATACATAACTTAACAAAGTACCTGGCTCTGATGCTAATTGCTGTTGCTTTTCTGCTGTCTTCCTGCTTCCTGCTACAAGATCAACCCTGTACCAAACAGGAAAATAACTGCCCAAAACTACTGTCCTCCCTGCCTACTAGGAAAACTACCTAGCTCTAGGATATCTACGGATATCCTGGCCCTCCATGCCCAAAACCTCCAGCAACTCGGTGGCTCAACTGATCAGAATCACAACCAGAAACTCTCTCTGCTCATAGCAAGTCCACAGTCCACAAAATACAACGGTGCACAGAAAATCGTTGCTCACAGCAAAACACCATCCACAGCATCCATTCCCCTCTCCCGTCGAATGGTGTGCACATCCCCCTCTTCCCATCCCTTATTCCTCCCTGCCGACTCACCAATTACTTCACAACCACCCCCATCCTCCGTCCTTCATCCCTTCATTAATATTTTATCATCTCAGGATTTCTGGGCTCCTCGCCCTGCATACACAACCCTTTCTGCATACACAACTCTTGTTATATCATTTCTCACTGATTTTCTTTTAAATTATTTCTCAGGTCATTAAATGTGGTCTGCAGTTAAATTATTATTTTGTTAACCACAATTATTTTCTCTAATTACTTTTACTTTATAATCTTTAATCATTTATCAAATTAGGGTCGTTACATACACCCACCCTTCAAGAAACTTAGTCCCGAAGTTAAGGTATCTGATGGTACAAAGGAAAAGAGCATGGTTCATTCATTCAAAACAAATTACTGACAATATCAGTAAGTAAGTCAAGAAGTTCATACATACTAGTGTATATGTACAAGAAATGCAAGTGTAGCTAGTACATGCAAATCTCGTGCATATACTAATAATCAAACTGTCATCCTTTAATAATTTATGTATGCATTCAATCCAATCAGCAAGACTAGTCTTTTATAAAAGACAACAATCAATTAATTGTGTGAGAAATCCTTTAATTACTATTGTCCAGTTCAGTAAATTGTGGTTTAATTACATAATAATGAATATTCATATATACACATTTCTCTCTCTCTCTTTTTTTTTTTTTT
>JASDQU010371757.1:3434-45718 GCA_032191745.1 Picea mariana | reverse complement strand
GTATGCATTCAATCCAATCAGCAAGACTAGTCTTTTATAAAAGACAACAATCAATTAATTGTGTGAGAAATCCTTTAATTACTATTGTCCAGTTCAGTAAATTGTGGTTTAATTACATAATAATGAATATTCATATATACACATTTCTCTCTCTCTTTTTTTTTTTTTTTGAAGGGACGACATCACATTTCACCACAAGACAGATCTCCATATAGTCTCAACTATTCTACTCATCCTTCCTCCCTAACCTACTTCCGTCTCCCATCCTATCCTTCCTCTGCTAGACTATCTTGGAGCGCCAACTATATTGGCCTAACTCCAAATAGAACCCGTAAGTGGAAGTGTCGCTATCTCGACCAATCTTCCCTAGCAGGAAACTGACAGTCCTCATCACACGTCTTGGGGAGCGTGAACCAGCACTGTCCTCCCAGGACTTCAGGTTTCGGAGGATACACGGTGGGAAATGCCTCCACCCCTCCTAACAGAACCAGGGTCAACACCCTATAATGGAGGATACTCGGTGGGAAATGCCTCCACCCATCCTAACAGAACTAGGGTCAACACCCTACAATGGAACATATAGGAGCACCGTGTTGCTGGAGGTTTTGTCATCGTTTATTCGGTTTTGGGCAGTGTTAGTACCAAAATCATGCACTAAACCACATATCATAGCAATGCATCCAAATCAATATAAATTGCACATACATTATTTATACCATAATGTTTCTCGGTTAGTGGTTCTGATATCCACTTTCATCATCATTATCACTTGGCTATTTCATAGCCCATAATCTACAGATCAGTCTGCAACACAACTCATACATTTCTATGCATTATCATCATATAATTGCATACTATCATCATTTCACTTTGGTATCCCTGTACCGATAGATCAACATCGAAGTTTTCCACATAGAATTAGATTTCATAATATCCCATAATTCAAACTCATCATTCATTCATGAGATTATCATTTGCCCAAAATAGGCTGCATTGTATCCAACATCATTCAAATAGTATTTAAACATTCAACAATTTCACTTTCTCACAATATGTCACATCATATACATCATCATCAATAACATTTAAACATTCGTAAAATTCACATCCACATAATAGATCGCATTACATGCCTCATCATTGATAACATTTAACCATTCATAAAATTCACATTCACATAACAGATCGCATTACATGCCTCATCATTGATAACATTTAATCATTCATAAAAAGTTCATAAGTTTGAAGTTTAAGTGTATCACTTAATAGTTTCACTATGACTGGGAAATAAAGTGTATAGGCCTCAGGTAATCCTAGTCATCTAAGTCAAAAGGTGGTGTTACCTACACCCCACTCTCGAGAAACATATTCCCAAGGTGGTCAAAATAGTGAGGGATAGTCTCGCCGTAGTGTCTCGGCGTCCTCCCAAGTAGCAGATCCTGGACTATACTTGTCCCACTGGACCTTAACTTGGTCTACCAGATGGTTTCTGAGCTGTCAGACTCTATGGTCCAGTATACGTAATGGTTCGACCGTGAGGGTTCCCACGTCCAATACCTGCAATTCTTTCCAATTTAGTTTATGTGATTCATCAACAACATAATGACGTAAAACGGATACATGAAATACATTATGAGTTTTATGCAAGTGGGGTGGCAGTACGAGACGATAGGCAATGGGTCCAATTTTCTCTTGGACCCTAAATGGCCCTATAAACCGAGGTGACAACTTTGTCCCCTTCCCGAACCGTATGGTGCTCTTATTAGGCCTGATACAAATGAAAACTTGGTCCCCCACTTCATAATTTCGGTCTATCCTGTGTGCATCCGCATAACTTTTCTGTCTATCCCGTGCTTCCTTTAGCCTCTGCCTGATTTGAATCACCTGTTCCTCCATTTCTTGAATCAATTCTGGCCCAACTGTTACTCGATCTTCTAGTCTATCCCAACTAAATGGTGTTCTGCATGGCCTTCCATACAAAGCTTCGTATGGTGGCATTCCAATGGAACTATGATAACTATTATTGTAGGAAAACTCTACCAAAGGTAGGTGCTTCTCCCACTGGGTTTGATTATCCATTACGTACATCCTAAGAATGTCTTCCATGACTTTATTTACTCTCTCAGTTTGCCCATCTGTTTCAGGATGATAAGCTATGATTAAGTTCAATTGAGTTCCCAACGCTGACTGTAAACTTGTCCAGAATCTAGCAGTGAATCTAGAGTCCCTATCTGAAATGATATTCTTTGGTATCTCGTGCAAACAGATAACCTCGCTTATGAACACTCGTGCCACATCAGTAACATCGTAAGTGTCTCTAACCGAAATGAAATGAGCACTCTTGGTTAGCTTATCCACTATCACAAGAATAGCATTGTGTCTATGAGATGTGAGTGGCAACCCTACAACAAAATCCATTGAGATGACTTCCCACTTGGACATAGGGACATCATGTGGTTGTAGGAGGCCGGCCGAGTGATGGTGGTCGGCCTTCACTTGTTTACACTCTAGGCATCTGGCGATGAAATGGACTACATCGCGCTTCATGCCTACCCAAAAGAAGAGTTTCTTCATCTCTGCGTACATCTTCTTCACACCCGGATGCGCACAATAAAGTGATCTATGGGCTTCCTTCAGTATGATGCTTCTAATATCCCCATTCTCCGGGTTATACATCCTTCCTCGATATCTTAACAATCCGTCTGTTTCTAGATTATATCCTTCATACTTTGGTTCTAATTGTCTCCCATTCTGGAGGCTGGAAGTAACCTTTAAATACCAAGTGTCTCCTAGTAGTTGTGTCAACATCTGTTGCCTCAGACTGAACCTTAAGGTTACCAAAGAGAAGATACGTGGTCTCCTACTCAAGGCATCCGCGACCACATTTTCCTTTCCCTTTATGTACGAAATACCAAAATCATACTCACTCATAAAATCACTCCATTGCCTTTGCCTGGCATTCAGATCTCTTTGAGTGAAGAGATGTTTTAAACTTTGATGGTCCGTCTTGAGCTCAAAATTTCGCCCCACAAGATAGTGCCTCCAAAGTTTCAGAGCTAGCATTACAGCTGCCAACTCTAAATCGTGAGTCGCGTATAACTCTTCGTGATTTTTCAACTTCCTTGATGCATAAGCTATCACTCCTCCATCCTGCATTAGCACGGCCCCCAATCCTTGTTTCGAGGCATCTGTGCAGACCGTGAAGTCCTTTTCCATATCTGGCACTCGTAGAATTGGCGCACCAGTTAGTAACCTCTTAAGCTCAATGAATGCACTATTACATTCTTCTGTCCATTCATACTTGACCTCCTTGCGTTGCAAAGTGGTGATGGGTTTCGCTATTTTGAGAATCCTTCCACAAATCTCCGGTAATAACCCACTAGCCCCATGAAGCTTCTCACCTCATGTGCGTTTTTCGACACTGGCCATTCCAGAATGGCCTTTACCTTCTCTGGGTCCACTGAGATTCCTTCGCCTGAAATGATATGGCCTAAATAGTGGATCTCTTTCTGGAAGAAGGAACACTTCGACAACTTTCCATACAATTTTTTCTTTCTAAGGCAAGACAACACTATTCGCAAGTGCTCCTCATGTTCTCTTTCATTCCTTGAATAGATGAGAATGTCATCAAGAAAAACTTGTACAAATCGATCTAAGTACTTCCGGAATACATTGTTCATGAGACTCATGAACACTGCTGGCGCATTAGTCAATCCGAAAGGTACTACAACAAACTCGTAATGTCCAAACCGAGTACGAAAGGCAGTTTTTGGGATATCACTTTCCTTAATCCATAACTGATGATACCCAGATCGCAAATCGATCTTTGAGAATATCGATGCTCCTTTCATCTGATCGAAGAGGTCATCTATTCTCGGCATTGGGTACCTATTTTTCACTGTAGCGCGGTTCAAGTCCCTGTAGTCTATACACAGTCGTAAGGATCCATCCTTCTTCTTTACAAAAATTATCGGTGCGCCCCAAGGTGAGATGCTGGGCCTTACTAGCCCTAAGTCTAGTAACTCCTTCAACTGCATTTGCAATTCACAAAGTTCCGGCGCCGTCATTCGATACAGAGTCTTGGATATGGGTTCTGCACCAGGTTTTAGCTCAATAGTAAAATCAAGCTCCCTCTCAGGAGGTAATCCTGGTAACTCGTTCGGGAAAACATCTTGAAATTCTGACAGAACCGGGTACTGATCCAATGAGGGTCCCTTCCTTTCTTTCACTGCCTCCACTACATAAAGTCGACACCCTTGTCTCAAGCATCGCCTGACCTTCATAGTTGATATAAACCGTAATGACACTTTCCTCTGTACACCTTAGATCTCTATCGGTCTTCCTTCATCATCAATACAAAGCACCTTCTTTGCGAAACAATATACCAAGGCTCAATGAGCTGCTAACCAATCCATTCCAATGATTAGGTCATACGCCCCAAGAGCAGTGACGTATACCTTCAACCTGGTAGTGCACACTCCTAGGTCTACTATACAATTATCGACACTAGGCCCTACAACTTTTTTTTTCCCCCGAAGCCATCTCGACTTGTTTAAAGTCATCGTGCTCATAGGCTTCCAACCCACTCTTTTCTAATGCAGATGGTGAAATGAAACTATTTGTCGCACTAGAATCAAACAAAATCTTAACATTAATATGATTTAGCATACCTGACAACTCCACTACGGTGGATTGATGTTCGGCCTGGCGGTTATTAACCGCTGCGTAAATCTGGTGGTTGCTACTTGACCTCCCCATTGGTGCCTTTCCTTCTCTATGCACAAACCCTGATTGTAACTCTGGACAGTCCTGTTCGTAATGGGGTCCTTCGCATCTCCAACAGGCAATACGAGATTGAACCGGTGCACTGTTATGCGACTGATTCCTAAATGAGTTCCTTCCCTTGGAACCCCTGCCCCTACTAACTGCTCCTCGAGATGGTCGTGGGCCTGTTTGCACCATTGGCGATGAACGAGATGCTGCACTAGCTGCCATTGAAATCCCTGCAACTACTGTCCTTGGCACGAATCTGTTACCATAAGGTGGTGGCCTTGAGCCCCCTCCCCTAGGAAATGTCCTCGGGGTCTTTCCTACGAATCCAGGGCAATGTGGAAATGCCGATCTTGTACCCCCTGTTAAGTTCATGTGTTATTCCGCATAACATGCACTTTATACCGCCTCCGCTACTGAAGACGGTTTCCACATCCGCACCATAGCTCTTATCTTCGGGTTCAATCCATAAACGAAGCGCTCTGCCTGTCGCTGGTCATTGTCCATATACGAAACATACTTGACCAGTTCCATAAACCTGATCTCGTACTCTTCTACAGTTCTGTTTCCTTGTACTAAGGCATGAAATTCCCCTACTTTTTGTTCCTCGTAGTATGCTAGTAGATATTTCCTTCGGAACCTCTCCTCGAAAAGTTCCCAAGATACTTTGTCTAGGGTAAGGTGTAGTTGTCTTTCCAAGTTGCCCCACCAGTTCAGGACGCTATCTCTTAACTGGAAAATTGTGATCTTTGCTTTTGAATTGGACGCATAGTCCCTTAGGGCAAAACACCTTGTCATTCCTTCCAACCATGCTTCCGCGCGTTCACTAGCGCGACCTCCGACAAACTCCAGAAGTTTGATCTTCTGCAATTCTCGCGTGATGTATTCAGGTGGAAATTCTCCCCTTGAGTTCCTCGATGCTTCTGGATTACTCGTTCCAAATGGTGGGGGTTCCACTTCAGCCCCTGCTGGTTGGCGCCCCTTTAAAGTCTCGTTAATGGCGTCCAACGAGCGCAATATGAGGGCTAGTTCGGGCGATGGCGGTGGCAGTGCTGGTGGTGTTGGTGGTGTTGATGGTGTTGACGGTGTGGGTGGCGTCAGTGGTACCCTTGATGACACTCCCCTTCCTCGACCCCTTCGAGTCCTGACCATCTTGTATGACTTAATATGCATCACCCCAAAGTTGTCTGAGTGAGTTTAAGGACGTTTCAAATTGGTGCTACTTAAACTTAGAAACATGGTTAGGCATAAGTTTTCTTTACTTGTCTGTAAACATACATTATTCCATCAGGGGAATTGGCTAGGTTTGGGTTAGGATTAAGCGTCTAAGCTTGGTCAACATCAAGTTTTAAGGTAGATTAACCTTATACTAAATAAAATGATTAATTTAAAATCATATTACACTAATTCAACCCATTTAACCTTTCATTAATTTTAACTAACATGACCTTTACTTATATATATATTATCGATACTAAATTGTTCAATTTACTTTAATTTATTTTTAACACTTTATATTATATATGAAAATAATTGAGCGTATACCCAAGGGTTCGGGCACGCATGGGTTCCACGTGTTCGTCTGGCTTTCATAATCCCCCCCGTATCTAATCCCCAATTTCTACACCTGTCAACCTTTCGACTCTCTACGCGTTCTTCCTCTGTCCCACTTTCTCCTCCGCTGGGACTTTCCTCACATCAGTTTTCGTCCACCACAGGTCTGCCTATGCTCTGCTCAGAGGTCTCCAGAATCTCCCCTTTCCATGGCTCACATCCACCGTTGTTCTGAGCACTTTACCAGTTCGTTTTGCAGAAACAGAGTATATTGGTATGGCCCCTGATAAGATCCAGGACCTGGAGTCCAGTCTCCTTGAAATGTTGGGAACCTATCCCTTGTCTGCACATTTTGCGGAGTTCGCCCTCCGCTATAGCAAGAGGTACGATTCAGTCCGCATGTTGTGGATAGTTTCATTACCTTCATGAAGAATGCGGGGTTATTTGTATCAAGAATTTGCATAAACCTTCCTTATGTGGTGGTAATGAATGGTAATTTCCGCTTTTGAACAAAATGATTTGCTTGTAATTCCCGTTCTGTATGAATTTTGGTATTCTGCTTTTAATTTAATTCATTTATATTTATAATTTTATTTGTCTCTGCATATGCATGTAGTTAGATGCATATACTTTTTCCTCTATATTTCTCATGGCCCTTGGCTTCTAACTGCAAAATTCCCCACCTAAATTTCAGGTTTCGGGGTTTCCTTATGCCCGATGTTGAGAGTTCCCTGTCCTCTCAGACTCCCAATCCCCGATATGCCAATGAGCTACCTTCTAGCCTTAGCCCTCCCTTGGATATGCTTTGGTCCATGTGACCCTCTCCTATGTGACCGTAGTCCTATTCCTTATCGGGATTTCGGGGTTTTTAACACCCTGATACCCTTGTCCATGGAATCCGCGATTCTCGATATGCGATGAGCTCCTTTTCTATGAGCTAGCCCTTTCCAACTATATCGTGGTCCACATGAATGCTACCACAAGACCGTAGTCTTATACCTCCCTATCGGGGTTTCAGCTTCCAATTTCCTGATGAGCTCTCCTATGTCCTTAGTCCCTCCTGCCTAGACCATGGTCCATACGACCACCTCCTATATGACCTCAGCCAAACCTCTGTCGGGGTTTTGGTGTTTTCGCTGTCACGATACACAAGTCCATGGGACTCGCAATATGCCGATCCCCGATGCACTCCAGATCGCTAACAGCTGGCCTCCACTACGCCTCTGTCCTCCTTCGCTGTTGTGATGACAACTGGCCCCCACTCATCGGGGTTTCGTGGATCACGAATTCAAAGTGCCTATACATCATGTCCCCGGGATTCTCGATTTCCCGATGGACCACAAACTCCGACGGATTTGACTCCTGGTCAGGACTTCCTCCGACAGTGTAGATCTCTACGACGTGTCCACTGAATGGACGGTCCCGATCTTGTCGGTAAATCGCGGATCGCGATTCCGTGTGGCAAGATTTCTATGTATTCGAAAACTCCGATATGCCGAACCTCGACTCCTCGGGATCCTCTGACATGCGTTCTCGAAATGAACGACTCATATCTCATCGA
Organism: Picea mariana; assembly: GCA_032191745.1. Classification (NCBI taxonomy): domain Eukaryota; kingdom Viridiplantae; phylum Streptophyta; class Pinopsida; order Pinales; family Pinaceae; genus Picea; species Picea mariana. Next base: position 37,833 of record JASDQU010371757.1, on the reverse strand, counting down.
GGTTCCTTTCTTTTATCGGGAATTTTTCCATCGGGAAATTGACACTTGCGCTGTCATGATCCACTGTCCTCACGGATCCCCGACTCCCGATCCCCGATGGTACTTGGCGTTGACCACTGCGAGAGTTGACCTTTTGAAACCTGTCCACCACTCTAACCCTGGTGGTCCCACCACGCTTACGTCACTGTCGGGATATCGCGGATCGCGATTCCCAACAATGAGGTTTCTTTGTCTTCAAAAACCCCGATTTCCCGATCCACGACTCTTCGGGATCTCCTGACACGCGTCACGCATAATGGATGGTCCAGATCCGATCGAGAAATCGTGTATCGCGATTTCAACCTGCACAAGTCTCACGTCTCCGGAAACCCCGATTTCACGACTCTTCGGGATCTTCCGACACACGTCACCACTGTTTGGATGGCTCCGATTCTATCGGAAAATCGCGAATCGCGATTTCATTATGCAACGGTTCTACACTCCTAAAATCTCCGATGGTAAAATCCCGACGCCTCCCTAGAACGCTGACACGTGTCCTGCTGAGATCAACGACTAGGATCCGTTCTCAGATTTCGAGAACCACAAGGCCTCGATTCTCAGACTTAACAAAACCCCAATGACTCAGATTTCTCGATGACTCTTCTGGGACTCCTCCTATGCACGCTAGGGCTTAAACCCCGGGCAAATTTTCTATATCTAGTGGCTGACGGGATTTCTCCTGAGATCTGACGGCTCAGATCCATTCTCTTGCGTAATAGATGGCTCTCCTTTGGGATAATCGATTGATTGTATGAAACTTTACGCGGTGTAAAAATTTCTCTCTTTGGCACGGTTGAAATTTGTATGGGTCTATAGTTCCTGAGATTCTTCATTATTTAAAATTCCACTGAGGCTAATACGGGCAACTAGTTTACACTGTTCCCGCGCAATACAAGTCTTCTAAATTTCCTGCGCATTGGCAGTTCTTCATTCAGGTAAGTTCGATGTGAAGTAGGCCTTTTCAAGGTCCCATAAATGTCTTTTGCATTTTATTTAGTGTAGTTCGTGTAATTATTGGATCTTGCCAACTTCAAGCCTTCGATAGAAGCTTCCCTCGACATTTCCATCGGTTTCAGGTGTTTATTCTACCCGAACTTCATTGACAAGCATTGCTCAAGGAAAATTAAGTTATGACTTCTCCTTTTTGTGCTTAATAGCTTTATCCGGTTGCTTTAAGGTAGCCATTCTATAGGAAATGATCCTTCAAACTTTTTGGTTTGATGCCACTATTTTAAAGGGCGTTCCTTCAAATATTCAGACTAAAACTGTAGTAGCCATATATGATCCAGTTAAAGGGTATTGTCTAAAACGGTTGCTTGTGATATACTTGAGATCATTTGCTTGGATACCATACTGTATCAGTCCTATTGAGTCAAACTGAACGTGTTTTGTTTGTAGTTTAAGCGTGGCTGGAGTTAACATTCTGGGTCTTTGGCCCTTAGGCCCAGATTTCGAACTAAGATGCTCTGATACCATATGTAATGCCCATATACTTCTAAACATCATTAAGATTCATAAACGTTTTATTTGGTAAACTGAAACAATAACTTCTTAGCATAATAGTGATTCTCATAACAACAAATTCAATAACTTAGATTTATCAATAAATACTGATTTCACGACAGAAAGAAATAAATACATAACTTAACAAAGTACCTGGTTCTAATGCTAATTGCTGTTGCTTTTCTGCTGCCTTCTTGCTTCTTGCTACAAGATCAACCCTGCCACAAACAAGAAAATAACTGCCCAAAACTACTGTCCTCCCTACCTACTAGGAAAACTACCTAGCTCCAGGATATCTACGGATATCCTGGCCCTCCGTGCCCAAAACCTCCAGCAACTCGATGGCTCAATTGATCAGAATCACAACCAGAAACTCTCTCTGCTCACAACAAGTCCACAGTCCACAAAATACAACGGTGCACAGAAAATCGCTGCTCACAACAAGTCCATAGTCCACAAAATACAACGGTGCACAGAAAATCGCTGCTCACAGCAAAACACCATCCACAACATCCATTCCCCTATCCCGTCGAATGGTGCGCACATCCCCCTCTTCCCGTCCCTTATTCCTCCTTGCCGACTCACCAATTACTTCACAACCACCCCCGTCCTCTGTCCTTCATCCCTTCATTAATATTTTATCATCTCGGGATTTCTGGCCTCCTCGCCCTGCATACGCAACTCTTGTTATATCATTTCTCACTGATTTTCTTTTAAATTATTTCTTAGGTCATTAAATGTGGTCTGCAGTTAAATTATTATTTTGTTAACCACAATTATTTTCTCTAATTACTTTTACTTTATAATCTTTAATCATTTATCAAATTAGGGTCGTTACATTTTGGAATAGAGGAATATGATTCAATTAAGAGGAAAGAAAGTACATTATGTATGGTATAAATGTGCACCCAAAAACCCTCAACTAGAATGTGTTTAATTGATGTAAATAGTAACATGGTAGGCATACAACTTCAATGTAATAATAATGGAGATAATCTACCCATACACCATTTTGCAATAAATGATTAGAATCCAAGTGAAGAACTCTAAGGATGAATTCAAAGAAGCAAAATACTTATAACATACATTAATTACCAATTAAATGATTAATGTAATAATTATATTTTTAATGTAAATTCACGTTTTTTAAACAAAAGACATGATTGTACTCATTTACATATATTTATAAACGTTTTTGTACATTTAAATAAGATAATGAATAATAAATTTATTAAATAATAATATATATTTTATACATATCAAGTATTAAGCTTCCGAGTGGTATCAGAGCGAAACCTAATGAAAGTTAAAAAGCACATGCATTCAATATGGAAAATATCATTCATAAAAACATGAAAATTATAACCAGTATGGAAAATATGAGCAACACTCTTGAAGAAATGAAGAATTCTGTGAAAGAAATAAAATAACAATTAGAGAAGGTAGCCTTGGCGTACTTAAAGGAGGAGGTTTTCCTCCAAAACCAAATCTTAAGTTCTCCATCATCTGAATTGCCAGAGGGACAAATATACGACGATGATGAAAGCGGTAAAACCAGTAATGGTGTTCTTGAAGACCCATATGTGAAAACATCATCTTTGAATAATAGGGACAAGAAGATGGATTTAAAGGTTGAAAATCTCATCGAAGATGAGAAGAAGAGCCTCAAACGGAAAGCTAAGGAATTTAGTAATCACTCAAAAATAGTGAGAAAGGAGGAAAATGAGGCATTAACAACAACCATCCCATATTATGCTTGTCTCCATCACCCACGCTTTCTTTCCAACTCCCTCATTTTATCCCGCAACCCAAACTCGAGATACCCTAACAACCACTTTCTATGGATTTACAATGACAAAAACAATCTCCTGGTACATGCTATTCCTGAAGAGTTAAGAAGTGATGTAAAATCCTTGTGTGTTGACAACAATGAGCATGTATATTCCTTCACTTTGATCGATCATAATGGCCACAAAATGTATGATGTGAATGTGTATGATTTAATAGAAGGAAACATTCAGTGGAAGAAACTCCCTCCCTTTCCTATCTTGGAGAAACAACCTATGGCGAGTCATTCTTTTGACAACGGTGGGTGTTCTACAAATATAGTGTGGCTTCCAAGAAATCTCGATGACCTGAAAGAGGACTTCGCTGTGTGGGATGCTCACCGGAAGAAACAATGTAACATAGTGGCTTTGGCACCTTTTACCAGCTCTACAATGACAGAATCAAAACTCAAGTACAAGAAAAATCAAGGTCCCAACATTAATTATAGTTTCTGCACATGCAAGAGAAAACAATTATATATGTGTGAAAAGGAGGACGACGAATATTCATAAAATTCTAATGAAGAATCCAAAAAAAATCTAACCATAAAAAAATAACAATACTTCAAGAATAAAGCATTTGAAAAACTAATAACCTATAATATACTTTATGTATATTACAATGTTCAATAATTACTAATTAAATAATTAATATAATAATTATATTTTTAATATAAATTCACTTTTTTTTAAATAAAAAAAGGTAAATTTACTTATTCACATATATTAATACACGTTTTTGTAGACACCTAATAATAAATTTGTTAAATAATAATATATATTATATATATATCTTGCATGTTAAATATTAAACTTCCATTGACCTATAGATGTTGAATGCAATATGATGTCCTTGTGATTAACCTTTTTCATCAAAATAAAGGGAGGTCGAAGAAAAAGGATAACTACTTCAACCTAAGACCATCCATTGATTCTTTGTTCTAATTTAAAATGAAAAAGAATATTCAATCACGTAACACATCCATATAGTATCATAAGACCATGTTCAAAACTCAAATACTCAAATAAAGAGTATTAAGATGGTCAAATATAGCTTTTTGACCATGCAAGAGATTACAAAACATGAGAAAGTTGATTAATGGCACCAAAGGATGAGGTGCCCTTGATAAGTTGTTCTGTAGTAAGTATGTGTCGTGAAGGTAGAGTTCAATTAGTAAACATGATAAGGACACTTTCATTACCAACTAAAACCTCGGTGGAGTCCATAATATGCATATGCATGAACATAAATGTGAGTTAGTTAAGAAATTAAGGTGGATGACATGAAGCTCCACTATTTGACAAAATAAGGACAAATTTTAATTTTAATTGATACCTCTGTAGAGTTGTGCCACATTACCATACTACCATATATGGTAAGGATGGCTTCACTACGAACTAATTCCTTGATAGTTTAGATGACATAAGGTTTATTAGGATGGATTTAAAGAATAAAACTAATGATATATTTTTACTAATAAAGAGGTCATAAACCTTAGGCCATATTATTAAGCAAAGGTTAGCTGATTAAGTAACATATGGATATAGATACATTTTATCACCCAACACCCTTAGGCCTTAAAAAGACAATGTGATGGATGATATCAAAGAGGCTTCACAGGATGATAATGGAAAAAACATGTTCAAGTAGGGATCATGAGTAATAGGCCGATGAAATTGGCAAGGTGGAGAAATAATGTGTGACATTGTGGAAATATAGACATCCCATTAAACGATCTACAAATGTGTTAGATTGTGAAAGGAATCATTGCAAAAACATTTATTATTAAGGTAATGCATAAAAAAATATGAATGTTGTTTGGTGTGGAAATGAAAAGAATTTTTGTGGGCAGTGTCATTGATTTGTCCCCAAGCGATTGAGCAACACACATGTATGTAATGTGAAGTAGGGAATAAGGGTTTGTGAATACAAAGGTGCACAATCATGGTAGAATGGTTAATTCTAATGGTTTAATGACAACAAAAAATGAAATGGGTTATGTATTCACGAATAATGGACACCATATAAGGAATATATAACAAAGGTACAATTATGTGTAAAAATAAGGGATACAAAGGAAAAACGTGGCACAAATAGTTCAAAGTAAAAATAAAGTAACCAAGTAACTTTTACCTTTCATTTTTACCGAAGTACCTTAGGATGCAATTCCTAGCGAGTTAGCTTCTTAGACAAGTGACTCAACTCTTGGTTAAGAGACATCATGGCACAAGTTAGGATCCACATACTTGCAACTAAAATTGTTATAAGAAGTTTGTTATTGTTTACATGCCTTAGGGTTATGAATGAAATTTGTATTTTGGGTTGTTTTGTTGGAAATAATGAAAATTCTCTGGTGGTATAGTGCAATATTATGAAAAAAAACAATAATAAAGTTTGCGGAAATTAGACATGTGTGAGCAAGAAGGATCAATCCATCAACAATTCAATGTTGATGTGTTGCAAATAAATTAACAAATTGAGAAAATAAAGGTTTCTCACTAATAGAAGCACATCAAATTGAAGTGGTTATAAGCACTTCTTCTTAGTAAAACCTTTCGAGCATGAGTGCTAAGTGATGTGAAGACTAACTCAATTTTTATCGTTGATCAATTTAATATTTAAATGTGAAGACTCAAAGTTTATCTAAGGTTAATCAACACATTTATTCAATGTCATAGTAATCACAAAGAAAATTTGTCTTCATTTGTTGCATATATATTCAATTAGATGATGGACTCTTGAACGACCCATCATACAAAATTCACAACACTATTTCACCACACCCTTACATACCCTTCAACGTTATTGTTAACAGAAAAAATATAATTTTGACACCATGATGTTAAGAATGAGTATTGATGCATTTTGAGGATTATTCTACACTTTTGGGTAATCGTTAAAGGTTTTAAGTTGAATAGTACTCCAATTTTATATTTTACCCTCACATTCACTTTCAAGTGAAGGCATCCTGAAGTGTTAACACTATGACGTTGTTATTAGTCACATTGTCTTATTAGGTGTTTTTTAAGTGGGCAAGACACTATTCAAAATATTTTGTCACTTATTTTGGGAAACCGATCCAAGTTTCCTTTATCTACCTATCCTTTGGTCCCATCCACTAGTTGGTATACCTTCTTCATTGTTGTTGTACCTACTGATTTTTATTAGTCACATTTTCTTATCAGGTGTTTTTTAAGTGGGCACCACAATTCAAAATATTTTGTCACTTATTTTGGGAAACCAATCCAATTTTTCTTTGTCTACCTATCCTTTGGTCCCATTCACTAGTTGGTATACCTTCTTCAATGTCGTCGTACCTACCAATAGTCAACACATTCACAAACAAAATCTTGTTCACAAAAGTGTGGGATTCTCCTTCCATTTGTCTAATTGCACTTAAGGCCTCCATTGATCTTACTTCTGATCATTGAACCCTCTCATGAATTTTTTTCATTGACATGTCTTGATTCTCAAGATTTATGTGTGGCTTTGGCTTGCTATATTTTCTATAGAATTTCATGACCGTTGAATTTGACCATGGGCTACTTTTATATGTGATTCTCTTATGATTTTTGTTTGTTTTACTATCTATGAGTGAAGAAGAAACTTTCAAACCTCTAACTTCCATGGCACCCTACATCCCTTGGATTGTCACCTTCTTCTAGTAGAAATGGTTCAAAAAAACATTGTTTCAATCCATTATACCACCTAACAATCCCATTGTGGGAAAACATTACAATAAAATATATATACAATATTTATATGCTTATGGAGTTGAACTCCTATACTACTCATTCAATTATGTGTTTCATCTTTACATTTCAACTTAATATTTGAGTTCACTTTTAACTTGATCTTGCTTAGGCCTATAAAATTGAGCAGGGAGATGGCAAGCACATCCTTGTCGAATATATTGTGGGGTATCTCATGTTGTTCATCCTTTCTCTTCACATAGATTTTTTGAAGGAACCTCAAACAAGATCTCTCTAGGTTAATCACATTCTCCTTTTCAACATGTTGAGCACCAACAAAAAACATAGCAATATCTAGAAGGCCCTTCAAATGACAATTGATAGGAGTTCAAGAACAATTGTTTATTATCTAATAGATATGTCTTTGTCACATTTGCTTGTTTCACACGTTCACAACCATAACACATCAAGAATAACACTTAAAATAGGTTCCATAAATATTTTCTAAATCTATGTCCCAATATTGACGAGTGTGTATCAAGTTTTTTTTTCAAATTCCATGCATATATGGCTAACTCAACACAAAAAATGACAACTAAATACCAATTTATAATATTCACCTTTTGTTTTAACAATAATCATTATTTTTTTTGTGTATTATATTTTAAAGAAACTAATACAAAATAGTCTTAAAAATGTAGAAACTATTATGAAATCATTTCTATAACATGTATAGATCTCTTAAAAAAAATAATCTTAGAAATTGTAAAAACTATTATGAAATCATGTCTATAACATGTATAGATCTCTAAAAAAAAATAGCTATTATGAAATCATCCCTATAACATGCATAATTCTCTAACATTGCCATTGTGTTCTATGTAAGAAGTTATAAGGAAAAAACATGTACAAATATTTGTCGTTGACATCATTGTCTATGCAAGATAAATATTGAGAACATTTCTAGAGATTAATGAAATTTTGTTTGGACCAGATGTCCCTATAAGTTGATATCATAGATTCATGTGATTATTTCCTTTTATGCTTGTGTTTATCTTGTTTATATATTCTGATTAATTTAGTTAATTTTGTATGTGTATTTCTTCTTTAAAGATTCAATGAGGTGTATGTGGCATAATTCACTTAAAATTGGTGCTCTGTGATGTATATTTCATATTATTTCTTCTACAATCACCCTGGGATTCATCCTTGATAGATGCCCCAAGGGGTTGTTTGTTTTCTCTGTAAAATTCATCTACAATGACATTTGAATGTGTAAAGGGGAGTTTTTTACCTTGCCTTTGACATTGCCATCTTTCAATTAACCAAGTGTCCAACAAACTATCATTGATCTCCCTTTCAGTGACTCCATTGCCCAATAGATTTTCTACCCACCTTTCCACCAACTCTATAAATTCAATCTTGCTTTAGAGATCTCGCATTTGGACGAAATTACAAATCAATCATTTCAGTGATTGATTTGAAAGAGATATCCCTCTCTGGTTGGAAGGGCTAGCTTCCAGCCCCAAGTTGGTTTGTGGTTACCTCTATGACTTGCCTCCACAACCAGGGAAATTTACGAAGTGATAACATTTTGGTGTCATTGTCGGGGAGTGAAGATGAAATATGCCTTGGGAGAAAGACAAAGTTTTAGATCTAGTTCTTGAGGGTGATTGTGAATCAGACACATTCATGGCTAAATATTATCCTCGACAACTCCAAATTTGAAGATCAATTACATATAAATTTTTTGTTAGATAATCCTAGCTACAAGAAGAAAATACACAAGGAAACATCCAGATCTTGATCCTTCAGAGGTTGTTGATGATCCAGAGAATCTTTGACACAAAACTGAAAAGAAAGCATCACAATCAGGTATTTCATTGGATCAAATTTACTCATTTTTCAAAGATGGAGTAAAAACAATCTAAGATCTTAGTTTTGATATCAAATTTGAGCATTCCTTATTTAGATCCAAGTCAGAGTTTGATTTATCCCAGACACTATTTGATGAGAAGAAACTCCTTTCATTGATTAATCCTTCCTTACAACCATCAGTCACTTCTTCAAGTATTCATGTAGTGACTTCACCTAACACAACTGTTGGTACCCCTAAGGCCTCATCATCTAGTCAACCTTCTGCTTCAAACCATCCTAGAATCATAGTACCATATTTTTCCCATTAGCTCTCCTTGCTGCACTTCATGACCTGCCACATAATTATGCACAAAGAATAAAACAATTTGATGTAGAGGGAGACATAACAACTCAACAACATTTATATAGATTAATTGATTTCATAAATCTTTAAGAAGTAGACTATGCAGATGTTAAGATGAGGTTATTTGCATAGATTTTTTTAGGAGAAGTTAGAAAATGGTTTAAGGCCCTTGCAACAACTAGCATTCCCAATTTTGAGAATTTTGAAACTCTTTTTCTTGGGAGGCTCAGGTGGGGTGATAATAAAAACCATCTGCAATTGTTGACACAATACAAAAATTTGAAGAGACTCCCTTTTGAGATAGTCCAAGATTTTTCCACCATATTTATGAAGGTTTATAATTCCATCCCTGATCAAGTAAATCCTTCTGATCCAGGAGCTACCCAACTCCATTATGTTGATGCATTTGAGAGTGAATTTGCTTTTCTACTAAAATAAAGAAGGTCTACTTCATTGACAGATATGATGAATGATTCCATTAAAGTAGAAGTGAATCTAGCTGCATCAAGAAATATCAAACTCCAAATAGAAGATGAAAAGTAGAAGGCTAAAGAAGAAGCACTACCTTCTACCTCTCAAGCATCAGATGCAAAATTAGACTTGATGGTAAAAACCATGGAGAAATTGGTAGAACAAATTTCCTTGGATAAAAAACCTCTTGAGCTTCAAGCTAGAAATCTGAATTTTAGAAGGCCTCTAGTTCCTCAAATAAGTCAGAGGGAACAAAGGAATCCATTTGATCAACCAATTAGACCCCCTTTCTAAAACAATTATGTTGTAGAAAATTTTGAGGAATCACCTGAAGAGCATGATATGTTCATGCAAGAGAAAAAGGATGAGTCAATGAAGAAGGAGGATTACATGAAAGGATATCATAATGCAATCATGGAATTTCATAAAAAATATAATCTCATAAATAAAAAAAAAATAACAAATCCTCCAAAGGACCCCAAAGTTGATATGACCTCTTCAATTCATCAAGAAAAAGATCTTCTAAAAAAGGACACACCAGATAAAGGTAAGCAAAAAGAAGACCCCCCAAGGAAGTTTCCATAAGTAAGGAAAGAGGCAACCACTAAAGAGGTAGAAAAAGTTCAACCCCCTTCAATTTTGAAAGTGAAATGGCGAAAATTAAGATTTTTGTGCCCTTTAATGAACTGATCGGAAATGTGGAATATAAAAATCAGATTATAAAAATGCTTAAAATGGAACAAACATCTGATACCCTTAATGTACAAGATGATTACTCTGCCATTATGTTTGGCCCTCGGGTTGAAGAAAGTGCTGATGATGGGGATGTGCCTCCATTCTATATCAGTCTAAATATTCATGATGTAACTCTTACAATGCTAGATTCAGGGGCATCTCACAATTTGATGCCAAAGGTGATCATGGAAGAGTTGGGTTTGGATATCTCTAGAACTTATAAATATTTTTTTTCCTTTGACTCTAGAAAAGTAAAGTGTTTGGGTTTGATCAAGGACCTTGTTGTTTCTTTAGCTCAGATTCCATCAAAAAGTATGGTCATGGATGTAGTTGTTGCAAACATTCCTCTTAAGTTTGGAATGATACTATCAAGGTCATGGGCTGCTAAACTCAAAGGCACTCTACAAATGGATATGTCTTATGCTACAGTTCCAGTATTTGGGCAAGACAGAAGATTATACAGGGAATTCTTATTGAAATACATGGTAAGTAGAAAAGATAAGACCAACAACCATCCTATCTATTCAATTGATATTGATATTGGGTCTACAATTTTCTATAATAATTTGTGTCTTGAGGAAGATGATCAGAATGATCCTAAAGATCAACAAGCATAATCAATTTCAGAACAAAATAAAATTGAAGATGAGGGTATATGGAATATGGAATTTGATGGAGTAGTCAACAAAGAGGGAGCAGGGGTAGGTGTCTGGATTATTCCTTCTGATGCTAGTTCTAATTCAAAACTCGGTTCCTATAAGTTTGCCTTTGATTTCACAAATAACATGGTTGAATACGAAGCTCTTATTCTAAGTCTGAACACTTTGAAATATTTGGGGAGAAAGAGGATATTTGTACATGGAGACTCTGAACTTGTAAGCAACCAAGTCAAATTTATATACCAAACTAAGAATCCTAGAATGAGGGCCTATAGGAATCTAGTCTTGGATTTGCTTGAAATTTTTTCTGAATATAACATTTTAGTGGTGCCAAGGGGACAAAATCCGATTGCGGATGCTCTTGCCACATCAGTAAGTTTTCAATATCCCAATTTATCCCAACAATAAATATGAAATTGAGTTCAAGCACATGCCAACCATTCCAGATAATGTCAAATACTAGAAGGTATTTGAAAATGACAAGCAAATTATTAGATTTCTGGAGATGGAAGAAGAGTATGCAAATGTCCAAATTGATGAGGAGAATTTTTATGATAAAGATGAATATGAAAATTTTGTTTCAGTCCCATATGGCTATGTCAATGAAATAGCAGGGAATGATAAAGAGCCCAAATTTGTCAAGTTGTCCAAGTCCCCGACCCCTAAAAAAGGAAGAAATAACTTGAATTGATGATGCAATTTTCTGGTGTGTTTTCCTGGAGTTATGAAGATGTGAAAGTGTATGACAATAACATAATTCAACACAAAATACCTATTAAAGAAGATCAAAAACCTTTCATACAAAAACTAAGAAGGATCAACCCACTCTTTCTACCACTCATTGAGAAAGAGGCAAGGAAATTGTTTGTTTCTAAAATAATTGTTTCTTTGAGGTTTTCCAAGTGGCTAGATAATCTTGTACATGCCAGAAAGAAAAGTGGAGAAATAAGAATTTGTATATACTTTTGGAATTTAAACAATGTATTTCTCAAGGAAAATTACCTCTTTCCCAAAATAGATCACATCTTACAAAATATTGTAGGCTCCTAGAAAATTTCGATGTTGGATGGGTTTTTTGGATACAACCAAATCATGGTGCACCCAGATGACTAAGAGAAGAGAACATTTACAACCCCATGGGGCACCTTCATGTATGCTAAAATTCCCTTTGGACTCATGAATGCAAGGGAAACCTTCCATAGGGTTATGGACATAGCATTTGCTACAGAGAAATATAAGTTCATTGCCATTTACTTAGATGATATAATTGTGTATTCAAACTCCGACCGTGAACATTTGCATCACTTAAAGCAAGTTTTTGAAAAGTGCAGAAAATTTGGTATCTCTCTCTACCCAAAGAAGTCTAATTTTGCCGTGGAGGAAGGAAAATTGATGGGACACATAATTTCAAAGGATGGTATCATAATTGACCCCAATAGAGTGGATGCAACACAGAAAATCAGTACTCCAAGAAGAAAAAATGAAGCACAAATCTTTTTTGGGTAGGATAATTTTTGTAAGAAGGTTTATTCCAAATCTGGATGAAATATTAAAGCATATCACAAATAAGCTGAGGAAAGGAAATCAGATAAGATGGAAAATAGATGAAAAAAAGTCTTTTGATGAGGTAAAGGTATATTTGACCAAAGCTCTTGTCTTGGTTAGTCTTTTCTTTTCAAGGAATTTTATTATTTTCTCCTTTGCCTTGGAGCACACTATAGCAGGAGTACTAATGCAAAAAACCAATCAGAATTAGGAGCATCCTATTTCTTTTTTCAGCAGGTCCTTGAGGGATTCGACTCTTAAGTTTAATATTATGGAAAATCAGGCTTATGCCCTAGTAAAGGCTTTGAAAGAGTCTAGAATGAATATTTTACACTCTCATGCTATTGCATATGTTCCCAACAATGTTGTAAAGGACATTTTGACTCAACCTGATCTTGAGGGAAAGAGAGGTAAGTGGATTTCAACCCTCTTAGAATAGGACTTGGAGATTAAACCTACAAAACTAATCAAAGGACAAGGACTTTCTCAAATGATGACACAATCAAACTTTGATCTACTAGGAGTAAATTTTATTGTTGATATTTCACAAAGTGTAGAAGAAGAAGTCTCTCCTCAGGTAAGTCAGAAATTCTTGGATTCACCTTGGTACAATGAAATTATCTTTGTTTTACAAAACTTGCAGGCTCCTCCTGAATTGAAAAATACCAAAGCCATATTTTTGAAACAAAGGGAAACAATGTGTTGTGCACTTAATGGTTCCCTCTATTGGAAAGACCCTGGTGGAGTGTTATTGAAATTTCTTTTAGAGGATGAAGCTTAGCATACCATGAACGGATTCCATAAGGGTGATTGTGGGGGTCATCATTATTGGAAAGCAATGGTTAATAAAATCCTTAGATCAAGGTTTTACTGGCCCACTATATTTGTTGATGTGTACGAGCAGGTTTCCAGCTGTCATGCGTGTCATATATTTGAAGGAAAGAGAAAGCTATTGCCTTTATCCTTGAAGCCTATTTCTGTAGAATCTCCCTTTCCGTAGTGGGGCTTGGATTTTATAGGAGAAGTGCATCCTTCATCCTCAACTCAACATATATGGATTTTAAAACCACATACTATTTTACAAAGTGGATAGAAGCAGTTCCCACTTGACAAGAAACCGATTCAATCATCATTCAATTTTCAGAATGTAATATACTCTCAAGGTTTGGTTGTCCAAGAAGAATTATTACTAATAATGTTCTTACTTTTAAGTCTAAAAATTTAGTAATTTTCTGCAGTAATTATGGTATCACACTTGGTCACTCAACAACCTATTACCCACAAGGTAATGGTTTGGTCGATTCATCTAGCAAGAGATTGATTAGGATCATCAAAAATTTACTGCAGGAGAATAAGAAGTCTTGGCACAAAAATATGATTTTTGCACTTTGGGAAGATATGGTAAGTACAAAGAAGTCTATTGGCACATCTCCATTCTAGCTTGTTTATGGTTCATGTTGTTCTTGAGTTTATACTTAAGGCTCAAAGAATAATGCCATGCTTCAAGAAATAAGGAAGGTTTTAATGTTTGCTTTTTCTACCTCAGTTATGTGAGAAAAATTCCTTAAATTGAATTAGCAGTATAACAACTCAGAGGCCGTCTTTCGTGTCCAAGTTAAAGTTAAAAGTATTGAATGTAATGAGAGAAAAACATAAAGCTGTTAGACAAAGAAAGGCATCAGTTACAAAAGAATATTACTTTGTTACTGAAGAAGAAAATAGATCATATAACCTTAAATGAAGCATAAAATATAGCAATATAATTAACTCACACGTCTTATATTTACTAACAGTAAATACATAGGAAAAATTGTTCGCGATCAGATAACTAAATGAAATGTAATCATAGTAGGTGTTGTACTAAATTGCTATCAAGCATTCATCAAGGAAATATGGAAAACGATGCTGAGATGTGGAAAGACAGAAGAACACATAACTCAAACTAGACGAAATGTGGAATCTCTGATATGTACTTGATTTAATCCTCAATGAGGAGAGTTTTCTCAATTACATATGGCAAAAACCAACCCCTTTTTCATTCTTCTGAGTATGTATTTATACAAAATATTTTCAACCCTAGGTGGTTGGAATTCTCGTTATTTCTAAAAAGAAACGATAACAAAATGAAAAACTTGGAACACTTCACTTAGTTCTCCTCTATCTCTTTCTTATGCCAGCAAAGGTGTTTTTCTCTCTTATTTTCCAGCTCAGACACAGATAATCTCTAGTAATGAGCTGTATACATATTACCTCATTGATCCTTTGAGGTACTCCCTTTCCCTCGCTCAATACATTCAACACAACTGCCTACAAATTGTGCCACTAGTCTGGAGGGTTCTATCATGTCTTTTGCCTAAAAAATATACAACTTCTTTTCTAATTGTGGCAATCTGTCTTTCATTCTTTTGTCTTCTAAAGTCATTGACTCTAATGGTAGATTATGCTTTACTGATCATCTATCTATCTGAGTGATGTCAACTTGTTTTAGCCGTGAGAGTTCAACTTGAGCTTCTTCTAAGCTTGCTTTGATATCAAGTTGATGTTTTACTATGTCGATTTGTCCCAGTACTTCAAAATTATCCTCTTTTCCAAGGCCTAATGACTCTTTATTAAGCGAGTGAAAAGCTTCTTCATAAGCCTCTTTGATTTCTTTAGCCGTTCTTTTACTTTTGGCTATGTTGGTTTCCTAGGTCTTCAATATTATATCACCTTTGATCTTCTCTGAAATAAACAACCTGGGAACTACATACATTCCTTCTCTGGTCGATCCTACAACCGCTTCTTGAAAAGTGGTCCTAGCTGTAGTATCCTCTCTTTCTCCGAAACAAATATTATCCAATGATTGGTTCACCACCCGAAAATGTTTTTGAATGATTTCTACCTTAGTAAAAAGGCTTTTTTGTGCTATTTCCAATTTCTTTTGCACTTCCAATGCATGAGCTTGAAACACTGCTAGATCCACAACCATGTTCTTAGTGGAATTTTCTTTTGCGTGTAATTGTTTTACCAACTCATCCTGTTGGATGGCCCGTCCTTCACTCGCTTTCACATTATTATGCATCTCCTCCAGGTTGATTTTAAGCTACTGAATTTCTTATCTATCGCTATCTTTTATTTTCTCAAAGCCCTTGTTGACCTTGCTTCTGATGTCCTCTTATACAGTCTTTATTTGGTTTTGTAATTGGTTTATTATCAGGTCTTTTTTCTTCAACCGTTCTTTTAAATTTCCAACCGAAAACTAGTTGGCTGTTGCATAAGCCCACAATGAACCTTCTATTTCTTCAGCTAATTCTACCTCTTCTAAGGCTTCTCCATAAATTAGTACTCTGTGTCTTTTGACCACTGCACCTGCCCTTTTGTGTGTTTCTCTCTTCACCACAACTTTCCTTTTCTTGCTGAAAAAGAAATTGGAAGGAGGTATCTCTTCCATAGGATTTGGCGTGAGATCTTCTATGAATATTACCTCTACATCGGGGTTCCCTCTGGTGAACTGTAAAGGTGTGACAAAATGAATGGGGTTGACGATTTCTGTAGATGAATATTTTACGGTCGCATCTATAGTTGATTTATCTAGTGTAGACAATGGCCTATCTTCCCCTTTCTTTGTTAGTATCTCTACTTGATCTTTGGCCCGATCACCTGATACATCTGTCACCAAGGTATCTTATTTCTGAGTCGAGACCTCAGTTTTCTCTAAGTTTTCCCGGGTTTCTTATTTACTGAAGCTTACGGCTTCTTGACTTCGGGTCTCCATTTTCTATGTCACTGGAGACATCGAGGCTCCTCCTTGTAACACTTTAGGGAGGATACTTCTTCGGCGCCTATGGAAGTCATAGAATTCAATCATTTTATCGGGTGACAGAGCTCGAACCCGACCTAAGACCTCCAGATAATATCTCGCTCCTCGGTAAATCTCGTCTTGAGGAGAATCCTTGTGTTCATACCTTTTTATATTGCAACTGGCCATGTGGTTACCCACAACCTTCTGTGGGTCGTGCTTCTTGAATTCAATCTTTACCAACTTTATTTCTTCTAAGGCCGTGGCCTCCACTTTGGAGTGGCTGAAATCCAATAAAGAAAATGCACCAATATGTAAGGGAAAATATGGCCATACCTTTTTCTGTACTACTTTGAGCTTGTTGCTAATCCCACCGAGTATTGTTTATCGTGCAACCTTGCGACACACTAGTCGGTCTGGTAAAAATTGCGGCAGAGCGTATGGAGGAAATGAACAACCAAAAACCCTGATATATGAGAAGTGTTCCTCGATGTACCAGTCTGCCACTCTGCCCAGGTTAGCCTCAATTTTTTTCTAAAATTATAGGAGGTGAGTGACCAAATATAGCAGTATGTATCGACATCACTACCCAGTTACAAATTTGATAAAAGAAATCTTCCGCCTTGTCTTCCTAGAGTTTCGAATGATAAATATGGATTAGTTCTGCTCTATTTGGAGTCCAACTTCAACCCATAAGTGGGAAAGGCATCAGGAAACATATAACGTCCATAATATAAGATGAAATGAAGAATGAAGTTGATTTCCCCTTGGATTTTAGTGTCTGGTATTCTGTAATTTCACTAGCCAGACTGTCTGACAATATCTTGGCCCAGTCGAAAG
This sequence comes from Picea mariana, assembly GCA_032191745.1. NCBI lineage: Eukaryota > Viridiplantae > Streptophyta > Pinopsida > Pinales > Pinaceae > Picea > Picea mariana. The sequence goes on along the minus strand of JASDQU010371757.1, from coordinate 20,523 downwards.
AATACCCTTCGGCTACTGTGTGTATAATGGGTACCCATAGTAGAAATAAATGAGATGTGTTCTCTTTTCCATAGAGTCTACACATCATCATGGCTATATACGTGAACTGCGGTTCTAGCGATGAGATTGTGTATATGCCGTGAGAGTCGGCTCTGAACTTTTCAGGGCATGAACACCAGTCCTTGATCAAATTAGAAAGGCCTTTTCCATATTGATCACACTCCTTCTTATTAAAATTCACTAGGAAATTGGCATTGTAAATGAAGTTTGGTGTTGGAGAAAGTTTATACATCACCTGTATGTGTTCTGGCCGAAATGACCCAACAACTACCTTCTGAGAATTGAATATAGTTCTGGTTGGGATATCCACATGGTCTAGTGCCCATCCAATCATATCATTGTAGTGTATAAGCCTCAACCTTGTTGCTACCTTATGTAGCTCTGACTGAGCAATTATCTTGTATTTGAAATATAAGTCTTCCTTTTCATTGTCACTTGAATCAGCTAGTCATTTTAATAGTTCATATTGTAGGACGTTGAATACATGTGTCCAGGTTTTAACTATGTCTATGCTTTTGGGTGAGGTGTCGGAGATAACCTCTGAGCTCTGGCCTGAACTTTCACCAGTTTCTTTAATTACTTTTCGTGGAAACATGGTAGTAGTTCTCAGAAACCTGTTATTTGTCACAAAAAAATGCACAGGACTAAGTGTCTTTCTAAGCAAGTTCTCCCAAAATGCGAATGTAATTAAAAATGAGAAACCTTTCTTGCCTTAAACGTATCGACTTGCATATACCTCCACTGACAATGCGTTTAATTATTTTTAAAAAAAATATTTGTGTGTTAAAGCAGGATCCTATTCGAGATCATTTCCCCAGGTTGGCCATTTAATGTCATTAATAGTCAATATTCCGTGACCGGAAAAGTATGAATGAAATTTGAAATCACCCGTATCGCAAAAATGACATAAACTCAACGGTTAGATATGAATGTTTTGCTTTGTTAATAAATCAAGTTTATATTGTTAATTAATTATGTTTAACATTAATCCATTTCAGGGCTTTGGGTCCCAAGCTATCTTATTTCAGTTCAAGCTATGATCCCTGACTCGCGAAATCGCGATTGATTAATTAATATTAATTGTGTTTAACTTATTTAAATAATCGTGATTAATTAAGGGTTTCACGACTTCGGGTATTAGGACTTTAAGTTGTCATTTGAGGCAGGATTCCCGAAATGTGAAGTTGTGATAAAGTTTAATTATCGTTAATCACTTTTAATTGTTAATTAACCCGATTTAACTTAAGCTATTTTTGCGACTTCATATATCAGGAATTTGGGGTTCTTTACATGTCTGATTGTTAGTATCCCGAAACCCCGAAACCCAACATTTTGAAGGCTATCTTTAGCGATTTGACTTCTTAACGAATGGGTGGCTCCATAAATTTTAAGGATTTTAGATCGTTGGATTAATCAAAGAATTTATCAATGGTGGTATCCAAGTGCGCGTTTGTCCTTAATTAAACAAGAATGAAACTTATTTAAGTCTAAAGCTTAGATATATATATATATATGTTTCAACATAGGCTCCATCTAGGGATCTCGTCTCCTTGCGAGATGAGAAGAACAGTAGACCGAGTGCCTTTGTTGGGTAAATGGAGTCATTATTGTAGTTCTGTGAAACACATTCTGAAAGAAAACACAGAAGGACTTGGGACTTCATCTATATCTCCGAAAACTTTCAAAACTGAATCATTTATCAATCTTGAATTCATGATTAAATTGCTTTCTTTTCTTAGAACGGATTTTAGAATTGCTTGAGATAATCAAAACAACCTTAACCAATCTATCAGACGATGTTCGATTTGATTCGCATCAAGGAAAATTAATTTTAATGTTTTAAACAGGGAGTCCCGTGTTGGCTTAGAATGAAGTTCTAGTCTGAAGAAAATCTAGTTTCCAGAGTACATTATAATACATGTATAACAACCTTGTAGATATCATAGACATTGCTTCACTATCAGGGAGCCTGTTCAGTACCCTGGTGAAGTTATCTAATTCCCATATTGAATTTCTTTTCACCACTTCAATTAATAACTTTTCATTTAAATGCTGAGATGAGGGCAATCGTTTAATGAATTTCCTTTCATCATCTCTTTTTGGACTAGATGGGGGCAATCATTTTATGAATTTCCTTTCACCATCTGTCTTATATTTAAAAACATGAAGTGAGGGCAATCAATTTGTATATAATAAAATATACGAGGGATGATATCTATTTATATTTTAGCAATAGAGGTCTGTTAACTCACTTTGATATGGACTAATCCTCTTTTGACTTTCAAAACATCTTCGCTTACTGGGAAGTTTTCATGAGAAATTTTATTTTCTAGGGACTTTCCTTGAGCGAAACTAATCAATTTAAATATGATATAAAGGCTAAAGTAGTTAGGATTAGACCAAACATACTTTGTATTTCAATTAAAGCCAGGAATATCATCAGGATTTTTTGCCTATTCTCATGTTGAAGACTTGTTTTTAAGTTTTCAGAATTAAAGTGAAGTTATTTTTCCTTTTTGTTGACAACCAAGAAGAAATGTTCATAATTTCGTGAAAAAGAATTCAAGAATAAAAAAAGGGCATAAGGATCCAGGTGTTTTGTTGTGAGTACAATCACTCTTATGAAATTTTTTTTAATCGATTCTCGAAACTTTTTCTTTAAGGTCTTCTTATTACTTATTTTTATTTTTATTTTTTTGTTTTACCCAGAGAAAAACTCTTGATAATTAAAACATAATTTTTATATTCCCCTGGCTATAGATTAGGTGACGATATTCGTACATATGAGACTTTTTTCATACTAAGTGATTTTTCTTTGAAAATTTAAACAGGTTAGAAGCTCATACCTTAGATTTACTCTTATATTTTCAGCCAAACAAACTATTAGTTTATCACCTATTTCAAGAGAAATTCAATGCGAGTATCAGTTTCAATTATAGATTATCTCTCTGTTGTCTACCGGTATCCTACAATGAAATGAACATGAGAACTTTCAGGAACTCTTGTAGATTAGAACCCTACTTGTTACTCATTTTTATATTTTGATTTTTTTTTATGAAATCAACCAACCTGTTTCTATTTATAGTGAAAATAAAAACTTACTGAAGAAACTAAAATTGTAAACAAAGTTGTGAAAACCAAACTGGTATGTATAATGAGAGTTTGGAATTGTATTACTGCATGAAATGCTTGAGGTAACACTCATTGATAGGGGCGTTAAGAGTCTTTCCATCAATATTTTCTAACAAGAATGCATTCATTCCTTCAGAAGCTATAATTTTGTATGGTCCACATCAGATCTGGTCAAACTTACCGTGCTTCCCCGCATCTTCTTTCCCGGCCTCCCACTTTAAAACCAAGTCACCAGGGATAAATTCCATATCTTTATCTTTTTGGTCAAACAAAACTTTCATATTGTCTTGATATTTCTGTAATTTCTCATCTACTTCAGCCCTATTTTGCTGGACTTCAATCAATTGATTTATTCTTCTGGTGATGTCATTTGGATTTTCTTTTGAGTCTTTCCATAGTTTCATTACGAGTAGCGCAAGATTTATGGGTAGAACAACGTCAGTATTTTACACCATCTGAAATAGGGACATTCCGATTGATCTTTTAGTGCCTATTCTATTAGCCCATAAATCATATTTCAAATGCACATGTCAGGCTTTCTTATTTTCTGTCAACACTTTTTTAATTATGATTATCAAGATCTTGTTCACGGAATTGGCTAATCCATTTCCCTGTGGATAGTAGGTCGTAGAATGTACTAGTACAATGTTTTACTTTTGACAAAAAATTATCATGGCCATGGATTTGAAAGCTTGAGCATTATGAGTAACTATCTTCCGGGTACAACCAAATCTTGATAAAATGTTTTCTTCCAAGAAAATGATTACCACTGTGTCTGTTGCGTTTCACGTAGGAATGGATTCTACCCATTTAGTAAAATAGTTGGTAGCAGTCCGAATCCACTTATGTTGTGCACTTGAATGTGCATGTATTTCTCCGATGAAATCCAAACCCCATTGCTGAAACAGAGATTTCGTTTTAACTGGAACCAAAGGTAGTGTAGGAATCTTTTGCTTGCCTGCAAATAATTGAAATGGGTTACATGGTCTGACTTTAGCATTCACGTCAATGAATAATTTTGGCCAAAAAAAAACCTCTCTTAAGATTTTTTAGGCCGTTTCTCTCCATGTGTGATGTCCTCCACACACTCCTTCGTGAAACTCATTTATAACTTTCTTTGTTTCAGATTCTACTAAACAACTTAGTAAAAAACCCAGAGGATCCTTCCAATATAATTGGCTATCCATGATACAATATTTTATTGCGTGTAACTTTAGCGTTCTAGCTTTGGAAGAAGTCATATCGCTTGGGCATTGCAGAGTTAGAAGGTAAGAGACTATGTATTTATACCAAGCTGAAGAAGAGAACTTCTCTTGGATTTGAATTGTAGGTATTTGATCATTAAATTCTTCTATATCTAGAATTTCTTCGTTAGCTTGCAAATGATTTATTCCAAGTGCTCTGAAATTAGATTCGGCTAGTAGGTTAGCCAAACCCTGTCCTTTGACGAGCTTCGTGGGTTTCATCTCCAAATCAAATTCTTGAATTTTAGCAAGCCATCGGCCCCTCCTTCCATCGCTATCGGGTTGAACCAATATGTCTTTAACGAAACTGGTGGGTACATACGCAATTATCTTAGAATGTAGTACATAGGTCCTCAAGTTTTTTAGGGCCTTCACCATTGCATATGCATGTTTTTCAAGTATATCGTATCTCAACTCTGCGTCTCTAAGTATTTTACTGAAGAATGCTATTGGTTGCTTGAACCCTTCTTCGTTCTTCTGTAGAAGTACTGCCACTATTGTGTGTTCATATGCGAATGAGAAAATCATGAATTATTTCATATAATCTGGGCTTGCTAGTACAGGTGCTTCACCTATAACCCTCTTTATATGTTCTAATGGCACTTTGGATTCAGTTGTGCACTTGATATCACTGTCCTTTTTGAGCATATTTGTAATCAATTTTACAATTTCAATGAAGTTTGGGATGAATCTTATTAAAAAATTATTTTTTCCTAAAAATGATTGTATTTCCTTTCTATTCCTAATAATATTTATAGTATCTATAGCCTCAACTCTTTTCGGATTGATTTTAATTCCATCCTTAGATACTATGTGGCCCAAGAGGTTACCTTCTTGCATTGCAAAATGAGATTTCTTGGGATTCAAAGACAAACCAAATTTTCGACATTTTTCAAACGTCTGCTTGAGGTGTACTAGGTGCTCTGCATCAGATTTAGAAAACACGGTTAGATAATCAAGTTAAATGACAACAAACTTATCTCTTTAGCCGACAAAGGTGATATCCATAGCTCATTGGAAATTGGCTCCTGCGTTCATCAAACCGAAAGGCATTTTATCATACATAAAGGTACCCCATGGGGTGGTGAACGTGATTTTCTCTTTATCATCCTCATGTACTGTAATTTGATTGTAGCCTGAAAATATGTCAATCACATACATTCTATTTGCTCCGACCACTTTTTCCAATACATGATTCATTTTAGGTAATGGATAATTATCTTTGAGAGACGATTTGTTTAAATTTCTGAAATCAACGCACAGTTTGATTTCACCATTTTTCTTCCTAACCGGAACTAAAGTAGCTATCCATTTAGATTATATGAGTGGGGTAATGATCTCAGCATCCAAGAGTTTTTCACCTCTTTCTCTATCACATGCAATAATATAGGATTTATCTGTTTGAACTTATGCCTAAAAGGTTTAACACCTTACTTCAGAGGAATTTTGTGTTCGATTACAGTGGTATCATAAGTTCTTAATTCATCATAGGACCAGGAAAAGACATCCATGTACTGCTTGAGAATCTCATCATATTTGTTTTTTTATTTTAGGGGGAAGGTATTTAGATATTTTAACCAGCCTCGGAGTTTCCTTGGTGCCTATATCACAGTCTTCAACCTCTTCAGGCTGAGGTTGTAAAGTAGAATTCAAGGGAATATCGTCATGATCAAATAATCTCTCCAAGGGAATCAAACCTTTAGGAATCTGATTATTTTTTAGTATCACCATGCAGTGATTAACGATCTTATCTTGAAACTCCTGAGGATCTTATCCTTCCTGCATAATCCAAGTAGGGTCATTATATTTTTCTTAGTCAATATGTGCTTCAGCAAAGTCATCCACCATTTCTAGGAATTTTCTGATTTGCTCATCATATTCAAAAACATGCTAGTGTTGTATATTGTTTGGTATTGAGGGTCTATGCCTAATTTCTATATGATACTTCAGTTTGAAGACCATAGGGGGTACAAACATTGAGGCTTCTTTGGCCAATGAATCTACTCGTTGATTTTCTGTTCTAGGGATGTAGTGAACATTAAATGATGAGAAAAAAAATTCAATCAAATCTGAGGCAGAATTTTTGTAAGACCTCAACCTTGGGTGTTTATCTTGGTACTGATGATTTATCTGTTTTATAGTTAATTCCACATCACCATAGACTTCCAAGTTTTTAATTTTCAACTTCCTTGCAGCCTCTAATCCTAAAACCAGGGCTTCATACTCGCATACATTATTGGTGTAATAAATGTCCCACTGTAACCTGTAAGAGAAAGGGATAATAAAATCATCTCTAGGTGCCACAAACAACAGTCCAACTCCTTCCACTTCACACGATGAAGCACCATCGAAATACATTTTCCAAACTCCAGTACTATTTACATATTTATTTGTCTTTTCTATTTTTTCTTTTTCTGTACAATTTTCTTCTATACATTATTCTAAATCATCATCAATTGATAAAATATAGTTTCCTAAATCTTGATCTATGACATAAACATGGTGATTATTCAGATTTATCGGATCACTTACTGTAAATTCCAGCCTTGTTTCTTTGTACAGGCGAGTGAACTATCCGCCGAAGATCGGTATTGTAGATTATGCCATGTCGAGTTGGAGGGATCCTCCAAGTTTGGTGCCCCAAGACCTGGATAACAACATGCCATACTTTGAAGGTATATCAACAACAAACACATCCATCATAACACTTTTTACAGGAATTTGCACAAGATTAACCACTAAATCTTTAATCATACCCAAACATTTAACTTTTCTCGAATCAAAGAAATACAAATCTCCGTATGGTCAAGTAATTTCGAGACCAAGTCTATCCATAATAGCTTTGGGCATCACATTTTGGGAAGCTCTAGAATCCAACATGAAATTATGGAGCAGATGATCATGCACAATTAGTGTAATGTAGAAATGAGTGATAGTATCTCTGGCACCTTCAAAATGTGGACCAAAAATTATATTCGGTTTATCATCTTCTAAACTTATAACGTCGGCTTGACTTTCAATATCCGAAAAGTTTATCATTTTGGAAATTTGCTTTCTGTATGTAGGGTTTTTTTCTAGTTCAACTAGAGGTACATGGATCTTGATCTTATTAATCTAATTCTCTAGATTGAAATTTCTCGTTGTCTTATTGAATTCTCTAGTTTGGGTTTATATCTCCCTTTTTTCTGATTTATTAGTTTGTGTTGCTTTTGTTTCAGCTGTTTTTGTCTCGACAGTCTGTGTTTCAACTAATTTTGTTTTGGCAGTCTGTGTTTCAGCGGCTGGTTGAGTTGTTTCATTCTCTTTACTTTTCGACAAGATTTTCTTGGGTTGGGAAATTGGGATATTTCTATCTCTTGGCCTTAGATTATACTTCTGCTAGAGATCGACCATTATATTATCGACAATTCCTTGATAAGCATAATCTTCTGTAATATTTATGCTCTCATAGTTATTAGACCAATATTCTGTGTTTAGAGACTTTTCATAATCTTGTCTCGTCAAATAAGGTTCTTGACAATCATCGTCAAAATTATTCATATCTTCCTCTAACTCCTCAAAGTTTTGCATGTCCTCTCCTCCTATAAATTTTTTTTTCTTAAAGGGGGCTTGAATCTTTTGATCTTCATTCTTGATTTTTCTTGGTTTCATTTGAGGGTTAGGATTCCTTCTGAAATCTTTTCTAGGGAACTAATCATTCTTAGATTAGTTCAATTCCATTTTCAAGATTTTATTTGACAATTATTTGATTATTTTTTCCATATCATCCATCTTATCTTCTTAGGACTTCCTAGATCTAGAGGGCCCAGATTGTTCTTTGTATTGTCTGATTTATTTATTTCCCGTTTCAAATTTAGCTCTTAACTTCCCCGATGCCATCATATTTGACTCAATTTCTACAACATCGTCCTGCATTTTAGTGAGGTTGACAGATCTCCTTTCCTTCAACAATAGAGCAAAATCAGGCTCGAAAGCCCTGGCAAAAGTTACCTTTGTTGTAGGTTGGGAGGGTTAAACCTCAGCTGGGATCTTGTTATATCATTTATTAAACCTTTGAGTGAATTCAAGAACTGTTTCTAAATTTTTCTTTCTTAAATCTCCAAACTCATTTAGATAATAAAGGTGATCTTTTCTCTCTCCCCATTGCCTGAGAAAGACACTTTATAACTCGTCATATGATCCTATGGAATCTGTCGACATTCCTCGGAATTAGGTTCTCACCTATCCTTCGAAATTTTGAACTATGAGTCTTGAATAAACATCCTCGTGCTCAAGGCCAAGTATATCAACAAATTGATCAAATAAATTAACGTGCTCAATTGCGGTTAAGTCTCCCTCTCTTGTAAACTTGGGCATGTTTTTCATATAGTTTTCGGGAAAGTCATGGAGGGGAACTGGGAGGACCAAAGGAGCATACCTAGCAGCTACTTTAGAAAAAATTCTAGGAGGTGGAGGTGGAGGTGGTCCTTGACCGCCTCCTCCTCCTCCAACACCATGTCCTCCTATACCTCCACCACTGCCTACGACACCCGCCATTAATAATATAGGGGGTAAAACTTGGAGATTATAGAGAAGGCTTTAAAAGAGGTGTAGTGACCTTTTGGCTGCGTCTGGATGAAGCGGAAAATTTTCAGGAAACTGACCGCCAGGAGACAGGAAATCTGAAAAAGAGGGAACAGGGAAATGAGGATTGGTTTCTTCATATTTACAGGATGTATACACGGGATAACCAACAAGAGTCGAATCAGGGTATAAGATATATTTTTCAAAACTTTGAGAGGTTGAAAGCTTGAATTTGGGAACTGATGAAATGTCAATTGAAGCGGGTACTGAGATGGATTTTTTACCTTTATTGGTCAAGGAAACAGTTGGAATGGTCTCAACTTTAATCTTGGGTGAAACCAATTTGAGTTTTAGGGTTTCAACCTCGATTCTATCAATAGATGTTTCTATGAAAATAAGTTTGGTGGGACCTTCTTGCAAAGTTAACTACTCAAGTAAAACCTTAGCATTACATTTGGGTTGATAAACCTTACTTGATGATGCAGTATTCTATCTAAGGTATCCCCTTGGTTTCAAGAGTTTTTCAGGGTCAGATATGGGTGAAGTTTTGTTATCATCTGGATTCTTTTGACTAAATGCCAGTTTATTAGTTGTGGAGTCGCCAAGTGAAAGATAAAAAAAATTAGCCTTATAATGTATTGAATCTTTGTTCATTATCGAAGAGAGAAACTTACCAATGTCGTTCTCCCAGGGAAAAATAACTTCATTTCTCCGTCCTCGACAATGACGCCAAAAATATGTTGTTCCTGAGTTTATACTTAAGGCTCAAAACATAATGTCAGGCATGAAGAAATAATGAAGGTTTTAATGTTTTCTTTTTCTACCTCAGTTATGTGAGAAAAATTCCTTAAAGTGAATGAACAATACAACAACTCAGAGGCCATCTTTCGTGTTTGAGTTAAAATTAAAAGTATTAAATGTAATGAGAGAAAAACATAAAGATGTTAGACAAAGAAAGACATCAGTTACAAAAGAATCTTACTTTGTTACATAAGAAGAAAATAGATCATATAGCCTTAAATGAAGCATAAAATATAGCAATCTAATTAACTCACATGTCTTATATTTACTAACAGTAAATACCGAGGAAAAAATGTTCGCTATAAGATAACTAAATGCAATGTAATCACATTAGATGTTTTACTCAATTGCGATCAAGCATTCATCAAAGAAATATAGAAAAATATGTTGAGATGTGGAAAGACAGTAGAACACTCTCAAACTGTACGAAATGTGGAATCTCTTATCTGTACTTGTATTAATCCTCAACAAGGATATTTTTCTGAATTACATATGGCAAAAACCAGCCCCTTGTTCTTTCTTCTGAGTATGTATTTATACAAAATATTTTCATCCCTAGATGGTTGGAATTCTCGTTATTTCTAAAAATAAACGGTTACAAAATGAAAAACTTGGAACACTTCACTTAGCTCTCCTCTGTCTCTTTCTTATGCCATCAAAGGCATTTTCCTCTCTTATTTTCCAGCTCATACACAGATAATCTCTAATAACGAGCTGTATACATATTACCTTGTTGATCCTTTGAGGTACTCCCTTTCCCTCGCTCAATACATTCGACACACGTGCCTACAAATTATGCCACTAGTCTAGAGGGTTCTATCATGTCTTTTGCCTCAAAAACATACAACTTCTTTTCTAATTGTGGCAATCTGTCTTTCATTCTTTTGTCTTCTGAAGTCATTGACTCTAACTGCAGATTAGGCTTTACTAGCCATCTATCTATCTGAGTGATGTCAACTTGTTTTAGCTGTGAGAGTTCAACTTGAGCGTCTTCTAATCTTTCTTTCATATCAAGTTGATGTTTTACTATGTCGATTTGTCCTAGTACTTCAAAATTATCCTCTTTTCCAAGGCCTAATGACTCTTTATTAAGCCAGTGAAAAGCTTCTTCATAATCTTCTTTGATTTATTTAGCCGTTCTTTTACTTTCGGCTATGTTGGTTTCCCAGGTCTTCAATATTATATCACCTATGATCTTCTCTGAAACAGACAACCTGGGAACTGCAAATATTCCTTCTCTGGTCAATGCTACAACCACTTCTTGAAAAGTTGTCCTAGCTACAATAGCCTCTCTTTCTCAGAAACAAATATTATCCAATGATTGGTTCATCACCCGAAAATGATTTTGAATGAATTCTACCTTAGTAAAAAGGATCTGTTGTGCTATTTCCAATTTCTTTCGCACTTCCAATGCATGAGCTTGAAACACTGCTAGATCCACAACCATGTTCTCAGTGGAACTGAATTTGGCCTATAATTGTTTTACCAACTCATCTTATTGGATGGCCTGTCCTTCACTCGCTTGAACATTCTTATGCATCTCCTCTAGGTTGATTTTAAGGTGTTGAATTTCTTGTCTGTAGCTAGCTCTTATTTTCTCAAAGCCCTTGTTGATATTTCTTCTAACGTCCTCTTCTACATTATTTATTTGGTTTTGTAATTGGTTTATTAGCATGTCTTTTTCTTTCAACCGTTCTTTTAAAATTCCAACTAAAAAATGGTTGGTTGTTGCATAAGCCCCTAATGAACCTGCTATTTATTCAACTAATTCTACCTCTTCTAAGACTTCTCCATCAATTAGTACTCTATGTATTTTGACCGCTGCACCTGCCCTTTGGTTCATTTCTCTCTTCACCATAACTTTTCTTTTCTTGCTGAAAAATAAATCGGAAGGAGGTATCTCTTCCATAGGAATTAGCGTGAGATCTTCTATGAATATTACCTCTGCATCGGGGTTCCCTCTAGTGAACTGTAAAGGTGTGACAAACTGAATGGGGCTGCCGATTTATATGAATGACTATTTTCTGGTCGCATCTATAGTTGATTTATCTAGTGTAGACAATGGTCTATCTTCCCCTTTCTTTGTTAATATCTCTGCTTGATCTTTAGCCCGATCACTTGATACATCTGTCACTGGGGTATCTTCCTTTTGAGTCGAGACCTCAGTTTTCTCTAAGTTTTCTCGGGTTTGTTGTTTGCTGGAGCTTATGAATTTTTGACTTCGGGTCTCCGTTTGCTGTGTAGCTGGAGACGTTGCTGTGTAGCTGGAGACGTTGGGGCTCCTCCTTGTAACACTTTAGGGAGGTTGCTTCTTCGGTGCCTCTAGAAGTCATAGAATTCAATAATTTTATTGGGTGACCAAGCTCGAACCCGACCTAAGACCTCCATATAAGATCTCACTCCTTGGTAAATCTCGTCTTGAGGAGAATCCTCGTGTTCATACCTTTTCATATTTCAACCGGCTATGTGGTTACCCACGACCTTCTGCGGGTCATGCTTCTTGAATTCAATGTTGACCAAATTTATTTCTTCTAAGGCCGCGGCCTCCACTTTGGAGTGGCCGAAATCCAATAAAGAAAATGCACCGATATGTAAAGGAAAATATGGCCATACATTTTTATGTACTGCTTTGAGCTCTTTTCTAATCCCACCTAGTACTGTTTGTCATGCGACCTCGCGACACACTAGTCGGTCTGGTAAAAATTGCGGCATAGCATATGGAGGAACTGAACATCCAAAAACCATGATATATGAGAAGTGTTCCTTGATGTACCAGTCTGCCACTCTTCCACTCTGCCCAGTTTAGCCACAATGTTTTCTGAAATTCTAGGAGGTGAGTGACCAAATATAGTAGTGTGCATCGACACCACTACCCAATTACAAATTTGATAAAAGAAATCTTTCGCCTTGTCTTCCCAGAGTTTCAAATGATAAATATCGATTGGTTCTTCACTATTTGGAGTCTAGCTCCAGTCCATCAGCAGGAAAGGTGTCATGAAATATATAGCGTCCATAATATAAGCTGAGATGAAGAACGAAGATGATTGCCCCTTGGATTTTAGTGTCTGGTATTCTGTAATTTCACTAGTTAGACTATCTGACAATATCTTGGCCCATTTGAAAGAATATCCTTCGGCTATAGTGTGTATAATGGGTACCCATGGTACAAAGAAATGAGTTTTGTTCTCTTTTCCATAAAGTCTACACATCATCATGGCTATATACATGAACTGCATTTCTAGCGATGAGATTGTGTATATGCCGTGAGGGTCGGCTCTGAACTTTTCGGGGCATGAACACCAGTCCTTGATCAAATCAGAAAATCTTTTTCCATATTGATCACACTCCTTCTTGTTAAAATTCACTAGGAAACTGGCATTGTAAATGAAGTTTGGTGTTGGAGACAGTTTATACATCACATGTATGTGTTTTGGACGAAATGACCCAAGAACTACCTTCTGAGAATTGAATATAGTTCTGGTTGGGATATCCACATGGTCGAGTGCCCATCCAATCATATCATTGTAGGGTAAAAGCCTTGGCCTTGTTTCTACCTTATGTAGCTCCGACTGAGCAATTATATTGTATTTGATAGATAAGTCTTCCTTTTCGTTGTCGCTTGAATCATCCAGGCAGTTTAATAGATCATATTGTAGGAGGTTGAATACATGCATCCAGGTTTTAACTGTGTCTATGCTTCTGTGCGAGGTGTCGGAGATAACCTTTGAGCTCTGGCCTGAACTTTCACCAGTTTATTTAATTACTTTTTGTGGCGGCATAGTTCTCAGAAACCTGTTATTTGTCACATAAAATGCATAGGACTAAGTGTCTTGCTAAGCAAGTTCTGCAAAAATGTGAATGTAATTAAAAATGAGAAACCTTTCTTGCCTTAAACGCATCTACTTGCATATACCTTCACTGACAATGCATTTAATTCTTTTCATAAAAATATTTGTGCGTTAAAGTAGTATCCTATTCGAGATCATTTCCCCAGGCTGGCCATTTAATGTCATTAATAGTCAATATTCCGTGACCAAAAAAGTATGAATGAAATTTGAAATCACCCGTATCACAAAAATGACAAACTCAATAGTTAGATAAGAATGTTTTGTTTTTTTAATAAATCGAATTTATATTGTTAATTAATTATGTTTAACCTTAATCCATTTTAGGGCTTTGGGTCCTGGGCTATCTTATTTCAGTTCAAGCTATGATCCCCGACTCATGAAATCACGATTGATTAATTAATATTAATCGTGTTTAACTTATTTAAATAATCATGATTAATTAAGGGTTTAACGACTTTAGGTATCGGGACTTTAAGTTGTCGTTTGAGCCAGGATTCCCGAAACACGAAGTTGCGATAAAGTTTAATTATTGTTAATCACTTTTAATTGTTAATTAACCAGGTTTAACTTAAGCTAGTTTCACGACTTCGCATATCGAGACTTTGGGTTCTTTACATGTCTGATTGTTAGTATCGTGAAACCTTGAAACCCGAAATTTTGAAGGTTGTCTTTAGCGATTTGAATTCTTAACGAATGGGCGGCTCCATAACTTTTAAGGATTTTAAATCATTGAATTAATCGAAGACTTTATCAATGATGGTATCCAAGTGCATGTTTGTCCTTACTTAAACAAGAATGAAAATTATTTAAGTCTAAAGTTTAGAAAAATATATATGTTTCAACAGTGTAGATGTAGTTTTTCCCACCTCACTTAGGTTGCCAGTCATGAAGCTATTGCATGAAGTAGATGATGAACCAAATGGCATTAAGAGGAGGATAAGTGAGTTGGTTCATGTCCATCATATGAGAGAAGAGGTCTACAAAAATGATCAATTGTACCAAGACAAAATGAAGAAGGTGTTTGATAAGAGAACACATTCTGATGATTTTCATATTGACGACTTGGTGTTAAAATGGGATGCAATAATGAAGAAAATGGCAAACATGCTAAATTTGAAAAACTCTGGAGTACAGGGTTACAACATATCATGGGAGAGATGCATTTTTGTTGCAGGAACTTAATGGAGAATAGATAAGTGGAGGGCTTGTTAATGGCAGGTTTCTCAAACATTATTTTACTTAAAGCAATCTGATCTTCCACTTCATTGTAAAATATCCATTTCTTTTAAGTATTGCATGTTTGGGTAGTATTCAACATAATTTGAAGCCCGAAGATAAGGCCCTAAGGTTTTGGTGGGTGTTACCAAGTGTGTTCTTTATGCAGTTCAATTTTCAAAGTTATGATCATTTGTATAAAGTCAAGTCAGTATTTGAGTCAAGTTTAGTCAGTCAATAAAGCGCCAATGGATTAGGCCACTAGTTTGCTTGTTCTTTGACACCTCACAGGGAGGATACCATCCCCATTGGATCTAGTGTTAGTGTCCTATAAATAGGTTATTAGAGTATGAGTTCAATAGGTATGGTAGGTTAAATTCATGCCTTGGTCTCATAAATACCATGGAAGTTTTATCTTAAGTGAAATTCATGTTATGAGTCAATGGGTTTTGTGGTTAATAAAATGCTTAGATAAGGTCTTAGAATAAATTTTGAGTCATGAGTCATGAGTCATGTTGACTTTGGTGTCAAATGGATATGTCTTGTCATGTCAACTAAGGGTCATGAAGAGAGATCATGTGGTCAATCATAATCGGTTAGATTCAGTCTTGTCATGGTTCAACAAATATCATGAGCTGAGATCTATTGGAGGCACGTGGTATCATGAAGCAATTGGAGTGTTGCAGACGTTATTGTGCAGCCTCCTTATGATGCACAATCGGGTATTGAAGTACAACAAGCTATGATGGGTATAAGTGGCAGTTTAATTTTTCTTTAGCATTCAAATTATTCATCTTTCATGCAAGACACCCCTCGGATACCATTCTTCCTCTCTGCAAATCTGCAAATCCCCCATCCAAGCTAGCTACAGGGGACATTGCTTACAGTGTTGCGCATCACCACCTCCTTTAATCGTACACCCTCTAACCATTGGTTTTAGCTCCTGGTTGATCTTTGAAAGGAAGACCTTTCTTATGAATCCAAAGACTCAAGCTTCACCTTAAACACAATCATACTCCTTGCTACATCAAACCTTGGTTTTTTTGTTCATTGTGCATTTGTTGTTGTTGCATTTTTACCCTGCGCACAATCCTTTCATCTCATTCCCACAGGAAAATTGACATTTACCAGCATCATGGTGACTCTAGAAGGAAAGATGAGGACTACAAAGGGTGGTGACAATGTTAGGTTTGACCCTCAAGATCTAAAACTAGTTAATGTAGATCCAACAATTAGGGTTTGTTTTGAGCAAGTGGGTTGCATCAGATTTTGTGAAAAGATTCAACGGTACAACATGTAGGTGGCAAAGGAGTTTGCATTGAGATTCAATGGAATTGAAGCTAAGGTGGGAAACATGAAATTTCTATTTTTTGAGGACACCATATCTACTGCAATAGATATCCTTGCTCATGGAGAGCAATGGTTCAAAGGTATGCAACTAGATTTGGCCTGCTATCATGAATTTTTGAAGCCTGAGTTTAGAGACACAGATTTTGGAGCCACCATACCCAGAGAACTTCTATTAGAAAATAATAACAACTTTTTGAGGGTAATTAAAAGGTTTTTCACATGTGAGGGAAGGCTCACTAGGGTTTACCAATATCATATCGGACTATTAATGCTCTTCACTAGTAGGAAACCCTTGAATCTTGTTGATTAAGGTTGGTTGTCATTGATGTCAACCCTTGAAGAAATCCCCATAGAACAAAGATTTGGGTAATGGACCCAAGATTGTTTCATGTAAATATGACTCATTTTTTTTTTCATGGTTGATAAGATGTAAATATGGATGAAGTCCAAAGTGGTCCCCTTATGGTGAAAGCCCTCACGGGAAGATGCTTTGTGGAGTAAGAGAGCCCATGTTTAATTGTGGAATAATGAGATTAAGGAAAATGATTTTTTCAAGGAAACTATCCTAGATGGATAGTGTTTTTCATGTCTTTTCTGGTGGTATGTGGAACGTCACATAACTCCTAATGGTTAGAGAGTTATGGCCATGAGAAGTTGGAGACCCCAAGTTTGGGTTATGGACCCACGTTTGTTTGATGGGTAACAGTATGAGTTATGATATATTTTCAAATAATACTATTATATATGGATAGTACATGTCATTTCATTTCTGGTGGTATGTGGAACATCACATAACTCCTCACAGTTTGAGAGTTATGACCTTACGAAGTTGGAGGACCCTCATATGTCATCTAGAAGCCCCAAAAGGTCAAAGTA
>JASDQU010371756.1:33373-45014 GCA_032191745.1 Picea mariana | reverse complement strand
CCCTAAAACTAGAGTTGGTGTCATTCAAGATTAAAGTTGAGACCGTTCCAACTGTCTTTTTTATCAATAAAGGTAAAAAATCCATCTCTAAACCTGCTTCAATCGACATTTCATCAGTTCCTGAAATCAAGATTCCAACCTCTCGAAGCTCTGAAGAATATATCTTTTACCCTGATTTGACTCCTATTGGTTCTCCTTTGTATAAATCCTATAAATCCGAAGAACTGAGTCCTCATTTCTATGTTCCCTTCTTTTCAGATTTTTTGTCTCCTAACTGTAAGTCTCATAAATATTTTTCACTTCATCCTAAAGGTATCGAAAATTCACTACACATTTTTGAAAAACCCCTCTACAATCTCAAAGTTTCATTCCTCAAATTATCAATGGCTGTGGATGGAGGAGGTGGTGTTGGAGGTGGTGGCGTCAAAGGTGGTGTAGGAGGAGGGGGAGGCGGTCAAATACCACACCCACTTCCTAGAATTTTTTCTAAAGTAGTAGCTAGGTACGCTACTTTGGTTCTTCCAGTTCCCCTCCATGATTTACCTGAAAACTATATGAAGAACTTACCAAAGTTCACCGGAGATGGATACTTAACCGCGACTGAGCACATAAATTTCTTTGATCAATTCACTGATATCCTTGGCCTTGAGCATGGGGATGCTTATTCAAGACTCCTAGTTCAAAATTTCAAAGGACAGGTGATAACTTGGTTCCGAGGACTGCCAACAAATTCCATAGGATCATATGACGAGTTAAAAAGTTCCTTTATCAAGCAATGGGGAGAAAAAAAATGTCACCTTTATTATCTAACCGAGTTTGGATCTTTAAGAAAGAAAAATTCAGAAACAGTTCTTGAGTTTACTCAAAGATTTAATAAATTGTATGATAAGATTCCAACTGAGGTTAAACCTTCCCAACCTGCAGTGAAAGTAACTTTTATTGGGGATTTTGATCAGGATTTCACTCTATTGTTGAGAGAAAGGAGATCCATCGACCTAACTAAAATGCAGGATGATGTTGTAGAAATTAAGTCAAATATGATGGCATCAGGGAAGTTAAAATCTAAATTTGAAACGGGAAATAAAGAAATCAGAAAAATTAGAGAACAAGAAATACCCTCTGGATCTGGGAGGTCATCGAAAGATAAAATAGATGACATGGAAAAAATAATCAAAGAATTGTCAAATAAAATCTAAAAAATGGAATTGGACCAATCTAAAAATAAGCAGTTCCCTAGGAAATATTTCAGAAGGAATCCTAACCCTCAAATGCAATAAAGACAAATCAAGAATGAAGATCAAAAGATTCAGGCCCCCTTTAAGAATGAAAATTTTATAGGAGGAGAAGACACGCAGAATTTTGAGGAGTTAGAGGAAGATATGAATAATATTGGTGATGATTGTCAAGAACTTTATTTGACGAGAAAAGATTATGAAAAGTCCTTAAACATAGAATATGGTTCTAATAATGATGGAAGCATAGATATTATAGAAGATCATGCTTATCAAGGAATCATTGATAATATAATGGTTGAGCTTCAACAGAAGTACAATTTGAGGCTTAGAAATAGAAATATCACAACTGCTCAACCGAAAAAAATCTTGTTGAGAAGCAAAGATAATGAATAGAAAAATATTGTAGAGAAAAAGAAAAAATATAAAAAACCAATAAAGATGTATATAGTACTGGAGTTTGGAAAATGTATTTTGATGGTGCTTCATCTTGTGAAGGAGCAGGAGTTGGAGTTTTGTTTGTGGCACCTGGAGACGATTTTATTATCCCTTTCTCTTACAGGTTACAGTGGGACATCGATTACACCAATAATGTATGAGAATATGAAGCCCTGGTTTTAGGATTAGAAGCTGTCAGGAAGTTGAAAATTAAAAACTTGGAAGTCTATGGTGATGCAAAATTAATTATAAAACAGATAAATCAGCAATACAAGTCTAAACACCCAAGGTTGAGGTCTTACATAAATTGTGCCTGGGATATAATTGAAACTCTTTTCTCATTAGTTAATGTTCATTACATCCCATAACAGAAAATCAATAGGGAGATTCATTAGCCAAAGAAGACTCAATGTTTCTACCTCCTACTATTTTCAAATTGAAGTATCACATAGAAATGAGGCACAAATCCTCAATACCAAACAATATACAACACTGGCAAGTTTTTGAAGATGATGAACAAGTCAGACATTTCTTAGAAATGGTGGACAAATTTGCTGAAATGCATATTGACCAAGAAAATTAGAATGAACCTGCTTGGATTATGCAGGAAGGAGAATATCCTCAGGAGTTTTGAGATAAGATCGCTAATCATCGCATGTTGGTACTGAAAAATAATCATATCCCTAAATGTTTGATTCTCTTGGAGAGATTATTTGATCATCATGATATCCCCTTGAAGTCTACTTTGCAACCTCAGCTTGAAGAGGTTGAAGACTATGATATAGGCACCAAGGAAACTCTGAGGCTGGTTAAAATATCTAAATACCTTCCCCCTGAAATAAAAAGAAAATATGTTGAGATACTCAAGAAGTACAAGGATATTTTTTCTTGGTCCTATGATGAATTAAGGACTTATGATACTTCTATAATCGAACACAAAATTCCTTTGAACCAAGGTGTTAAACCATTCAGACAGAATCTCAGACAGATAAATCCTATATTACTTCATGTGATAGATAAAGAGGTAAATAAACTCTTGGATGCCAAGATCATTGTCCCACTTAGATACTCTGAATGGGTAGCCAACCTGGTTCTAGCCAGGAAGAAAAATGGTGAAATCAGATTACGTGTAGATTTCATAAATTTAAACAGATCATCACTCAAAGATAATTATCCATTACCTAAAATGGATCACGTATGGAAGGAAGTGGTTGGAGAAAATATAATGTCTATGATTGAAGTATTTTCAAGATACAATCAAATTGCAGTACATGAGGATGATAAAGAGAAAATTGCGTTCACTACCCCCTGTGGTACCTTTATGTATGATAAAATTCCTTTTGGTTTGATGAATGCAAGATCTACTTTCCAAAGAGATATGGAAATCACATTTGTCAGTGAAATAGATAATTTTGTTGTTATTTATCTTAACAATCTAATAGTTTTTTCTAAATCTAATGTAGAGCACCTAGTACACCTCAAGCAGCCGTTTGAAAAATGTCGAAAATCCGGTTTGTCTTTGAATCCCAAGAAATCTCATTTTGCAATGCAGGAAGGTAAACTATTAGGCCACATAGTATCTAGGGATGAAATTAAAATTGATACGAAGAGAGTTGAAGCTATAGATACTATAAATATTCCTAGGAATAGAAAGGAAATACAATCATTTTTAGGAAAAAATAATTTTTTAAGAAGATTCATCCCAAACTTCACTGAAATTGTAAAATTGATTACAAATATGCTCAAGAAAGACAACGAGTTCAAGTGGAAAACTGAAGCCAAGGCATCATTCGAACATATTAAGAGGGTTATATGTGAATCACCTGTACTGGAAAGCCTAGATTATATGAAATAATTCCTAATTTTCTCATTCACATCTGAACACACAATAGCGACAATACTTCTACAGAAAAATGAAGAAGGGTTCGAACAACCAATAGCATTTTTCAGTAAAATCGTTAGAAACACAGAGTTGAGATATGATATACTGGAAAAACAAGCATATGCAATGGTGAAGGCCCTAAAGGCTTTCAAGACCTATGTTTTACATTCTAGAATAATTTCATATGTACCCACTAGTTCAGTTAAATATATATTGGTTCAGCCTGATAGTGATGGAAGGAGGGGCTAATGGCTTGCTAAAATTCAAGAATTTGATCTAGAGGTGAAATCGACAAAGCTCATCAAAGGACAGGGTTTGTCTAGAATTATATTCAAATCAAATTTCAGAGCTTTTGGAATAAATCATTTGCAAGCTATTGAGGACATTCCAATGATAGAGGAGTTTGATGATCAAATACCTTTAACTCAAATCCAAAAAAAACTTTCTTCCTCAACCTGGTATAAGGATATAGTCTCTTACCTTTTAACTCTTCAATTCCCAAGTGATATGATGTTTTCCAAAGCTAGAATGTTAAAGTTACATGTAGTAAAATATTTTATTGTAGATGGTCAACTATATTGGAAGGATCCTCTGGGTTTCTTACTGAGTTGTTTGGTAGAATCTGAAACAGAGAAAGTTATAAATCAGTTTCACGAAGGAGCATGTGGAGGACATCATGAATGGAGAGAAACGGACTACAAAACCATAAGAAAGGGATATTATTGGCATAAATTATTCACTGATGTGAATGCCAAAGTCAGAGCGTGTAACCCATGTCAATTGTTCGCAGGCAAGCAAAATATTCTTGCACTACCTTTAGTTCCAGTTAAAACGGAACCTCCATTTCAACAATGGGGTTTGGATTTTATCGGAGAAATACATCCACATTCAAGTGCTCAATATAAGTGGATTATGACCACTACTGATTATTTTACTAAATGGGTAGAAGCCATTCCTGTACGGAACACCACCAATGTAGTGGTGATCAATTTCTTGGAAGAGAAAATTTTATCAAGATTTGGCTGTCCTTGGAAGATAGTTACCGATAATGCTCAAGATTTCAAATCCATGGCCATGATAAGTTTTTGTCAAAAATATAACATTGTATTAGGACATTCTACTACCTATTATCTACATGGAAATGGATTAGCTGAGTCCTTGAACAAGAGCTTGATAACCATAATTTAAAAAGTGTTGACCAAAAATAAGAAAGCCTGGCATATACATTTGAAATATGCTTTATGGGCTAACATAATAGGCACTAAAAGATCAATCAGAATGTCCCCGTTTCATATGGTGTATGGAAATAAGATGGTATTGCTATAAAACTGGCTCTCCCTGTAATGAAACTATGGAAAGATGAAAAGGAAGAACTAAATCACGTCACTAGAAGAATAAATCAGTTGATTGAAGTCCACCAAAATAGGGCTGAAGTAGATGAGGAATTACAGAAATATCAAGATAACATGAAAGCTTTGTTTGAACAGAAAGCTAAAGATAGGTAATTCCTCCCTAGTGACCTAGTTTTAAAGTGGGATGCTAGGAAGTAATATTCAGGAAAGCACGGTAAGTTTGATCACATCTGGTGTGGGCCTTTCAAAATCACAGCTTCTGAAGGGAAGAATTCATTTTTGTTAGAAAATTTGGATGGTGAAATTCTTAACGCCCCTATCAATGGGAATTACCTGAAGCATTTCATGAAGTAATAAAATTCCAAACTTTCATTGTACATACTAGTTTGGTTTTCACAACTTTTGTTTACAATTTCAGTTTCTTTGATAAGTTTTTATTTTTACTATAAATAGAAAAAGGGTGTTTCATTTAATAAAAATAAATAAAAAAAGAAAAAATCAAAATATAAAAATAAGTAATAAGTAGGTTCTAATCTACAACAGTTCCTGACATTTTTCATGTTCATTTCATTGTAGGATATTGGTTTACAACCGAGAGATAATTCATAGTAGAAATCGACACTCACATTGAATTTATCTCGAAACAGGTGACAAACAAATAGTTTGCTTGGCTGAAAATATAAAGTAAATCTGAGGTATGAACTTCTACCCTACAGACTCAGGTTAAAATTTTCAAAGATATTTAAATAAATAAGACATAAGTCTCATCTGGAGTAATATCGTCACCTATTCTATAATCCAAGGAGTATAAAATTATGGCTTAAATCTCAATTTTTTCCTCTGGATTTAAAATAAAAATAAAATTACTTTTAAAGAAAAGTTAGCAATAAAAAGACCTTAAGAAGAAATTCAGGAATCTATAAACAAATTCACATAGGATTGACCAAACTTATTATAGAACATCTGGATCTTTATACCATTTTCTTGCTTATCCTTAAGTTAGTTTTCCTGCGATTCTGAACTTTTCTTCCTGGTTTTTAAGGAGGAAAAATAACTTCACTTTAACTCTAAAAACTTAAGAACAAGTCTTTGAATCGGTAATAGGAAAGAATTCTGATGATATTCCTGACTTTAATTGAAATACAAAGTATGTTTGAGTTAATCCTAACTACTTGAGTCCTTTTATCATATTTAAGATGATTAATTTCGCTCAAGGAAAGTCCCTGGAAAATAAAAACTCCTCATAAAACTTACTAGTAAGCGAAGGTGTTTTGATAGTCAGAAAAGGATTAGTCTAGAGTAATCAAAGTGAGTTAACATACCTATAGTGATAAAATATTAATAGATATCATCCATGGTATATTTTATTATATACAAATTGATTGCCTCCACTTGATGCTTTAAAATATAAGACAGATGGCGAAAGAAAATTCATAAAATGATTACTCCCATCTAGTCCAAAAGGAGATGATGAAAGGAAATTCATTCAATGATTTCCCTCATCTCAACATTTAAATGCAAAGTTATTAATTGAAGTGGTGAAAGTAAATTCAATATGGGAATTAGATAACTTCACCGGGGTACTAAACAAGCTCGCTAGTAGTGAATAAATATCTATGATATCTATAATGTAATGACCCTTTACTTATTAATATGAATAATTTCATAAATAATCCTAAACATTAGCTAAATTATAATTAATTATTATATAACCTTAATTAATTATACATTATTAATTAATCATTTTGATTATAATTAGCTGAAGTATGATTAACTCCTTAATTAAGGGTTAATGAATGATTAATTATTAAATGAGACATTAAATGATTAAGTATTAAACTAATGGTTAGTGCTTAATTGATTATTAATAAAGTAATTGATTAATTATGTAATAAACCAATGGGGGAAAATAAAAAAAATAATAAGGTTAAATGGGGTTATGTATCCCATGAGGGATAACGTAACCCATACGTTAAAGGGAATATTTAATAAAGGATAAGACCATTAATAAAGAACTAAATGAACAGATACGGCTTTAATGAATGGATAAGGTGTTTGGTGGGGAGTGAAGGTGCGAGGGCGGTGAAGGAGGCATAAGGGAAGGAGGAGGGATTCATGCATTCGACGGGAGAGGAGATTTTGGGGGAAGCTTTGAGACAGAGTGAAATTTGACAGTGGGATTTACAGTGCACTGGGGCTGAGGGGTTTTGGGATCGAAGGGCTAGAACGTCCATCGATGTCCTAGGGCCAGGCGTACTGGTCGGTAGGGTGGCTGGTTTTGGGGTGTCTTAGGAGAAAGCTGCTGCAGATTGGTTTAAGGGAAGGGAGACAACATCAGAACGAGGTATTTAACCTGTCATGCAAATTATTATGCAAATTTAACTTGTTATGCAAATTGTTATGTAAAATGTAATTTTATTTATCAAAATCTGGGAGTGAATATGTTAGAGTAAGTGAATTTTTAGTAAATTTAAAAATTTTCGCTCTGTTTTAATTCATGGTAGTTTTAATGAAATCAGGGTCACTACATATAAGGCTGTTACACATGTATTATAATGTACTTTGGCAACTATTTCCTTTTTTAGGCTAGATCTACATTCTAAGCTAATATGGAACTCCTCATTTAAAACATTAAAATTACTTTCCCTTGATGTGAATAAAATCGAACAAATTCTGATAGATTGGTTAAAGTTGTTTTGATTATCTCAAGCAATTCTAAAATCCGTTTTGAGAAAAGGAACCAATTTAAGCCTGATTTCAATATTGATGAATGATTAATTTTTTAGAAAAGGAACCAATTTAAGTGGCAGTTCATGTTGAATGCCATGTTTCACGTATTTAGGTTGAGAAAATCCTGAGGTATGCACAACCTCTGAGTTGCATCCAGCAATTGGTTGTACCATTTTGAGAATGTTGTGTTGTTGAAGGAAGTTTTCTCCGAGTTCCAACTTGAGTTTCAAGGCTCGAACATATTTTCCAGTCAGCCCTTGTCTACTGGCGATAACGATCTTTCTGCAAGGGGCGTCCACTTTAACATGGAGAATGAAAATAAAAAGTGATAATACTTTCAAAAATATACCCAGCAGCAGTATCGGTCAATCAATCCTGGACAATTGTTTCCTCAACCCAACGTATAAGGTAATCAGTTTTGGTAATAATTTACCTAGACTTTGAATACTTAGTTGTGGGGTTGATCGGCCTAATGAAGTTGAATGTCCATTAGCACGAAAGAGAAAGGACCAATGGTCACCAAAAGAAGGAAACATTAGAAATGGAAGGTATGGAAAATAAGTGCTAGTGGACGATGAATATCAAAATTGAACAGCAAGAACAATTGATGGGGCACTACATTAACTATTCCAACTAGCAATGGAAAGGAAATTCAATGGAAAGTATGCAGGAAGTGCTAGTGCATTCAAAATGCAAGTTGGGTAACATCTCCAAGAAGTTTCACCTGATTTCTATATAAAGGTATCACGCAAGGATCATAAGGGTTATTGTGAAATTGAGAAAAGCATAGCACGATAGAGTATACTGAGCAGAGAGTGAGTTAAAAAAGTTACAAAGCCAACTAAGCTCAATGGAGAATACCCTTACCACCATGGAACCACCCAAACTAGGAGTGCCAAGCTAGACATGCAAACGACCTTGAAGAAATATTAGATCACCTCAAAAGTTACAGGGAAGTGAAAAAAAGCCACCTCAACCTCCAGAATTTGTCAACTTGGATGAAATCTTGTCTCCCAACATGGAACCAGGAAGCCCCACACCAATAGTTGAGGAAACCCAACACTAGTGGGAATGGACATTGATATTCTAGAAATAGGACAAGGCTAGTAGGCTAGGGATGGAGGAAATCATTTGCACCCTGAAAACCTGAAAGAATCCCTGAGAGTCAATGGGACGGTCCCAAATCAGGCAGAAATGACTGCAACAGAAAGGTCACCCACAACCACGCTGGAAAAGTCAAAGGAAGGAAAAATGGAATATGTCACTAGCTAAGCAGAGGAGTACGTAGAAGAGAGAACAATGTAGGATGGAACCTCTAGTAATCCACCACAGTGCAAGGGAAAATAGCCAATAGCAAGATCATTGTGCAAGCAGGCCACCATAGCCATAGTCTTGCTGCACAATCCAGATGGCGTACATGTAGTAGGAAACATGTTAGGCCACATGGAAAAATTGTGGTACTCAGACCACGATGTGATAGACATGGACTAGTTTGAAGAGTTTTCCAAGAAATTTTACCTAGAAACTATGGGCTTAGGACCCTTTGGTGAACTGATTAACTAGCCAAGATAGTGGGTAGTTGGACTGGCCAAAACCAGGATTCTAGGTCTGTTGGACATCCTGCACTTTGGGAGTTGCCGAGATGAAAACAAATGCGTCAAGTAGCTAATGGCAGTCACCCATGGAGGATACATGTGGATAGAACAACTCGTCTCGATAGACGTAGATCTCATTGCATACAACACAGGGCTGCCAAAACGGGGGGAGACACCCACAAAGTTCCTTGATAAAAATAAGAAGGAGAAGGAACTGGACAAGCAAATGAAGAAGAATTATGGTACAGACAAAGGGTAATTTGTAATCATAATTAAGCACATTAGTGACGATGCGAAAAGGATGGCCACAAAAATCATGGTGTTCAATTTACTCAAGAAATGTCACAAGGAGGAAGTCCCTACAGAGGTCATCACAACTGCAACATAGTGTACAAAGGGCACCACACTCAGCTGGGGCCCGTACTTGTTGAATCTATTTATGGAAGAATGCAAGGACGCGTAGGACCTGGGGACATAATTTCACTATTCATGGCTACTTGTCCTAATCTCTTTGGTCGAATGGAAGGATCCTAAGTATTCAATCTTTTCCATGAGATCCAATCCTTTCCACATAGCGAGATACCTATTGTTGGGGATCACTTTAGAACCCAAGAAAAAAAGGATGAATGCAGGCATGTTCAAAGGATATTACAATGACTTGTAGAAGAGCATCACTAACACTTGGAGAATTACCCCAGAGGTGGTCACACAATATCATGGAATATCCAATTTCAAAGAGATCATGAATACAATGTGGATCTAGGCATGGAAGGATCCTGAAAATCAATGGATACAACTGTGGTATTGCATCAAGGAAGAGGACGTAGAAATGGCCATTAGGGAGTGAAACAATGACTAGAGGATTCCAGTCCTGAATCAAGACATGCCCGTAGATAAGGAGGCAGAGGTAGGGTAGGAACAAACACCTACAAAAGAAAAAATGACACCCAAGAAGCCAAGGATAGGTTAGAGCTCAGTGCAAGAAAAGAAAGGGGCGTGTCCAAGAAAGGCACTCAGGAAGGGAAGAAGAAAAACACCTAGGTCCCACAGGAACAGGAAAAACAGAGTTAGACAACACAGGGGACCACATGTAGTGCTACTCAGCAGGAGCAAGGCTAGAACAAGAGGCCAGTCATAAAAATGGGGGGTGCACGCAAGAAATCTAAGGAGCACAAAACACCACCAAATTACATGATCATGGAGGATAAGGTAGACCTCATGGCCCATGTGGTCTAGGATCGAACAATGAAAGAATTTGATGAAGCTCAATGCCAAAGAGATAGGATGCAGGATGAGCTAGCATACATGAGGCAACTCCCTAAAAAAATCAAAGAAGCATAGAGGGATGGTAGAGGAAAAGAATCAATCCCAGTAGCATCATAGACAAAAGCCAAGGCTGGATCGAGCAAGCATGATAGGATCCATACGACAACAAAACCAAGCTAAAAATTTCACGTCACACCTAGCATGCTGCACTTGGTTGAAATTGTGGGTTAAACACCCTTGAAAGACTTGGCCCAAATTCACCTTGTAATGACACAGATACCAACCAAGGGCTTGTATAAGATGCAATTCATCATCATGCAAGAGGTACAATCATGCACACGCACAAATGTTGTGGAATTGTAACAGACAAAGGATAGCAGAGAAGACTTGTAATTGGTGCTCGAGCAGGTAAATATCAAGACCAAAGATGAGAAAGAACATGAAGATAGGCTTGAAGAGGGACTGGCTGTAGTCTATGAGAAAATTTTGAAGAGCACACAAACAACAGAGCTCACGACGATGTAGAATATTGATCAGATTGTGCAGACAATCTGTCAATACAGGTAGGAGATCAACCACCTTCAAGAAAAATTTGTACCTACCACTTCCCCAGAGGTGAATGAAAAGAGGAATTAGGAAGCAACAACATAGATACAAGAGATGGAGTGACAAGTCAGCGCAGCGACTGACTTGTTTGACAAAGCAACAAAACTATGGAAAAATATGGAAGAGGTTCAACAGGTCTAGCAATGGGACCAATAAGAGGAGAGGATAAGTGCAACTATCCATGACTTCAAGCAGAGGTAGAAGACGATGTTGATCACTGAGTGAGAAAAAGGAGCCTAGGATATGAATAAGATGCAGGCATAAATCATAGTTATGCATACATAGAAGGAGCACCAAGCTCAAATGGAACTGCTCCAAGAGAGGGCAGTGAAGGTCATTGTGCATGCGAAATACGTAAAGAATATAATGGCACAAACTCAGGAAGAGTGCGCAAATATTATCAACGATGAGATTGCAGTGCAAGTATTGGATGCACTCATGGAGAAAACTACTTAGGCTCAAACAAAAGAAAAGGGACTCGCAAAGAAGTTCCAGGCTCTCACAGGAGAGATCAAAGAAGAACACAAGGTTTAGGTGGCT